>VXBB01013909.1:15374-41604 GCA_013399915.1 Illadopsis cleaveri | reverse complement strand
GGCAACAAAGCTGGTGAAGGGCTTGGAAAACAAGCCATATGAAGAACGTCTGAGGGAGCTGGGGTTGTTTAGCCTGGAGAAAAGGAGACTCAGAGGTGACCTTATCACTCTCTATAACTTCCTGAAGGATGGCTGTGGTCAGGTGGGTGTTGGTCTCTTTCTCCAGGCAGCAACTGACAGAACGAGAGGACACAGTCTTAAGCTGCGTCGGGGAAATACAGGTTGGATATTAGGAAGAAGTTTTTCACTGAAAGAGTGATTAAATACTGGAATAGTCTGCCCAGGGAGGTGGTGGAGTCACCGTCCCTGGATGTGTTTAAAAAGAGACTGGATGTAGCACTTGATATCATGATCTAGTTGAGGTGTTAGGGCTGGGTTGGACTCGATGATCTTGAAGGTCTCTTCCAACCTACAAGTTCTGTGATTCTGTGAAAAAATATGGGCTTCACAGGGGTTACTTGGGATGTCTGAGAAATCTATACACTTCTGAGTGCAAAGTAATTGGAAAAGGACACAATGGAAAAGACAGATGAGTTGGGAAATGCCTGTTCCAGTACATGAGGTTGCCTTGGATTTCGTGTCGCATACCACTTAATGTCTCATTGCATGCTGGAGGTGCTGGGCGTGTGTCCCTGCACACTTCTGGTAACCCAGCAGCCTCAGTGCAAAAGCTGTGCAAGTAGGCCCTTGCTGGGTCCTGTGGCTGTAAGGGAGTAAGGTCCTTGGTTAGAAAAGAGGCTCCAAGGTGGCCAGTCACAGCTGTAGGGGTGAAGAAACTATGTCCTGGGGTGTTCTAGGGACATTGGATCACCCAAACAACCAGTGGGAGAGGTAAACCCTGGAAGAAGCAAGAAGGGTATCCAAAGACAACTGTGTAGCTTTATGGATGGCTACCAGCCAGACAGCCTCAGGGAAAAGAGAAGTGGATGGGGTAGATGACAGCTGCAGATAAATATGATGACGGCTAGGGACGGCTGATTTTGTCACTGTACACTCGGCTCTATGCTAACACATCTCTTTTATCATTAGAATTGTAATTCAGGAAGCCTCTTGGTTTTATTCTCCACTGTATATAAACCTGACTTCTTGATAACAGACATGAAAGCTGAGTTATATGGGCTTTCCTTGGCACTCATGCATCTGCTTTTAGTCTTACTGTGCAATGGGTCTCTTTGAAAACTATGTTCTTTCCTAGCCATTTGCTGCTTGTTTCAGAGCAGCCAAAGTCATGCATAACATGTAGCAAAAAACGCGGATGCTGAACAGCACACTGCTGGCAAAAGTGTGTTTGTTAGGGAAGAGTAAAGTTTTGAGAATCACAGGCACTTTTATCTAGAAACCAAAGACAAAATGAAAGCTCAGAACTGGCACCAGTAGCAGAACATGTGGACTGCATGTGCTTGTGTGTTTGTGTGTGCTGAGGCCACTGAGCTTCAGCTGTAGTCATTCACAGAAAGCATTTACTCAGTACAAAGTGGTCTGAGCTCAGTCCCCTGCCTGTCTGATAGCTAGACACCAAATCCCAGTCTCTCCAGTTGCTGTTGCTTGGGCATACATGCCTTGGAGGACACAGCTGCATTCCAGCTCCTGGTACTGACCAGCACACACACCACTCACCATCCCCCAGACACCTGCATGCAGAACTGAGTGCCCCTCACACAGGAAGAGGGTAGAAAGGAGTTCACTATGAAAGATGAGACAGATGCACAGGTGTTAGAGCACAGCAAGTCATAGGTACTGACAAGTTGACTGTTAACACAAACCTGGTCCTTTAAAATCCCTTTACAGCTCTGTTTTATGATGGTTTTTTCATCCCTCAAATCACCTAAGCCTTTCCCTTTTCCTGCCTTTGCTTCCTTCCCTAAACATCACATAATAAGTCCTGTGCAATCCAGAACTCCTTTTCCCTTGCATTTCATAAAACATCTCATATTCCTAGGCAGAAAACCCTCTCAGACACCTGATCTGGAGAGCTGCTCCTGAATGATTCATGAGGGTGGGTATGACACCTGAACATTGGGCTGATGGTTCTCCTGGGACAGCCCTCAGAGGAGTTGGACAAGGCTCCTTGCTGCCATTTTGTCTCTGTGTCAGAATTAAGTAAAGGCTAAAACTAAATCATCCTGGTACAGAAGTGATTCAGCTTTGCTGCTGTGGACATGCAGAGTAGCAGGAGGGGTAGACAAGAGCTAGTTGCAGATCTTACTCACTTCTCTTGTTGGAAAGATTGGACAGGATACTTACTGCTGCAAGCTGTTCTTAAAGGACAACGAAGCACATCTCAGCTCAGCTGCAGCCAGACTTTGTGCATTTATGAATTTTCCAAGGCATTTTGAATAAACTCTCTTTAAAGCCCACCACTATTTTGTAGAAGAGAAGAAGAAGCATATTACTTTTAACACTCTGTAGCATGCCTACATTAAATACTTCCCATCTCTTCCAATGTGGTGGCAGTGCTCGCCTTTGCAAGAAAAATAATTCTTCCTGGAAAACCTCTGTAGGTGATCATCGTGACGTTTGGTAAGTGCTTTGCACAGATTCCTCTCCTCTGGTGTTCAGCTTTGCTGGGGATGGAATATATTTCTTCAGGGCAAGAATAAAGGATTATAGCTGGCAAAGTAAAGTACAAGCTGAGCTGCCCACAGGCTTTGAGTGCACTAACAGCACTGTGGCAGCTACCTGACAGCTTTTCAAAGCAACAGGCTCTCTAGACAGACTGGAAGTGGGGTTGCAGTCAGGGGTGGACTGTTGTGAAATGCCATAGGAGGGAGGATTGACATTTAGAGAGCACTTAAACTAATGGCATTTTTTATGCTATGCCTCCTCCTCGTTTACATTCTGGGGATATGTCCATGCTCATGCTTTCAAAAGTCAATTTTCTTGAGCTAATGGTGGGTTCTGTGGAATACATCCTAGTCCAGAGAGCGCAAAAAAAGCTGAGTTTAGTTTAATGATCAATATCTTCTCTTCATCCTGGTCAACCTTGCTTTTCTCTAACCATTTTGTAAAACTTTCCTCATGGTTTTTATGTGCAGTCTGTGGGCATGAAGGTACTTCAATAGATTTGGCTCACTGATTACAATATTGAACAAAATGAAGGGGCCTGGCGACAGAGCAAGCAGAGCTCTCATGGTCTGCCTGGCAGTAAGTTTGGAAAGTATTTAGGTGAAGCAGACCTTTTCCAGATTTGCAATTGGAACAGATTGTGAGTCTAAGTCAGGGTAGTCCTGGATGTCTGGATCATTTTGGAGCTCCTTCCAGGCTTTCATCAGCTTTCTAGAACATAACCTGAAGCTCCTCTTTGCAGGACAATTCTTTCAACTGCTTTGCACCAGAGGGAACCAGCAGTGTATGCAGAATGTTATATGCTGACATAATGAAATATTTCAAGGGCACCTCAGATGGCTGGGCTGGTTATAAATAGTACTGGAGGAAAGCTGCATGAGAGTCACATAAACTACTCCTAAAAATCTCTGCAGGGAGGTATTTTTAAAACCCACCCACTGCAGTTTCATTAGTACCACCTCTCTTACATTTGGAGAAAGACAGAGATGATGTTCTGCAAATATTTGTGGTACCTAAAAAGCAATGCATGCAAATGATTAAATATTCATAATGTCCCTTCATATTCAATTTATTTTTTTTTTTAAGCCTGCAGCTGACCATTGCCTGCCTTAGAGAGACACTTGAGGACTGCAGGATTCTGTGAGATTTCATATCTAATATATGAAGCAAATTAATTGTTTACCCTAGGAAACTTTCAGTTGAGATGTCTGCAATAAACTCAGCTGAGGAAAACCAGAGAAATTCCTGTGTATTTCATAGTTGCAAATTTTCTTTAACTTTCTAAAGGAATATTTGAAATTATGAGAAGATAGTAGAAATATGTAAAATTCAGGGGCCTGATTGACTAATACATTAGCTTTTCAATGAGTAGAAATTCCCTCATCTGTCCCGGGGAGCTAACAGGGAACATTGGAAGTTTACTGTATCTTGGGGTCTGCTCTGCAGATTTAGGAAGAGTAAATGGAAGATTTGAGACTAGTTAGACTGGTCCCAAAACAGTTACTGGAATTTTCCTCAATATACAAACAAACTTTATCAGACTTCCTCCTGCTTCAATCACCCTTACTTTCAGACCTAGAACTTCAACCTGTTACAGTAATGCAAGGCAATTCCTGGAGTGATTCCTTTCTAGGGCATGTCTACTCTACATCCCAGCTTTTCTTATAAAGTAAAGAACTGCAGTGGTTCAGTTAAACCAGGAAGTGGCACTGTTTGAAAGGAATGAGAAGTCAAGCCTGCTCTGCAGCTCCCGTAAGGGCAAATTCACGAGGAGATGGATAATCGGGTGGGACAGTGGGATGGAGTGTCTGACCCGACCGCCAAGGCTGATAGTAACCTTTATGTGTCACTGCATCAACTCTGAACCCTCTGCAGGAGTCACCTCTATTCAAGAGTTAGCAATGACAAGTAATGGCAGAAATAAGAAATCACTGGTTTCTTCACTTCTTGCTCTTCAGACCCTCTACCAGAACACAGATAATTCAGCAGGTTCCTTCTTCAGTGCCTGTGTCTTTTAATGTTTCAGAAGGTACAACACAGAGAAGACATACAAGCCCAGGTTGTTCTCGTAAGGCTTCAGATCTCTTGTGGAAAGCCTTTTCTTCTTTGAAAAAAAATTTTAAAAAATACCTCAGAAATTATAATGAGAGACTGACACCTGCAAAAGTAAATATGTGTCTCATGTTTTGCATGGTGATCTAGTGGTGCTGCTGTACAGTACTATTACCTGTGAGACAAATGAGAGCATTTGAAAGTTTTCAAGGCATAAGACACTGACCTAACTTTTAGAAGTTGTGATTCTTTCTGAGATAGAGAGAGGAAGAGTCTCTCTGCCCCAGGGAGCATTTATTTCACAGCTTCTCCTCTTGTGGGCCGTAAACCTTAGCATTTCCCCAAATGATCAAACACTAAATAGTCATGTCCATGGTTGCCTCTGTGCACTGCCTGTTTGATCTCTTCTTGTAGCTGGATGGCGAAGAGCTGATACATGACTGCTAGAAGGAAGACACCAGCAGGTTGGCCATTGTGCAGCACATGAGCTATGTAGTCACAGCTGTATTTCTCTGAGACTAAATTTACAGCAGCAATTTTTGGAAGTTATCTAAGTTCACCACATTGTAGAAGAAACGTCCTTTTTCCTTTCCTCTCCTTGCCTTGTCTTTTGGACAACTATGCCATGCTTTGATAAACTGACTAACATGCAGCTCCTTTAGGTTTTCAGAACGAAACAGTTCCTTGATTTGAATGTCTATGCAGTTGCCCAGCAGCATGGTGCCATCGTATGCCAATGTCACCTGCAGAGCTCCAGGGCCTGGCCAGGGGTCAGGTGCAGGCTGGTGAAAAACTGAGTAAAACTCCTCCTCTGCCATTGCAGAGATTTGCATCCTCATTCCATGTGGACTCTCTCTGTTTTTCAAACTGTGGCTGCAAAGATTTAGGGGTGCATCAGTCAGAGCCTCTAACAGAAGTGACCTGGAATATGATTATGTGCATGGACACTGCTGATGGATTTCTCCCATGACCCTGTCCATGTTGGTTAGCATTGCTCTCCAGGTATGTGGAAAGGAAGGTAAAGCAGTCCTTAAGACTGAGGTATTGTCATGAATAGCTTTTTCTGATCTTGGTTTCTAGGTAATTTTATTCATTCAAATCTGCCGTAGTATTGTTATGGGTTATTTGAACAAAAATTTGTGTTAGATTTCTTTTAGAGAGGCAGCTGAATCAGCTAGCTCACCACCCAAACATTTTCAGTGTTAATATTTCTTCTGCATTCCCCGACCTGCCAATAAAAACTGCTACTGAGGATCTTCTAGCAGAATTGTAGTAGTAAACATATTTTTTTTGGCAGTCTGTAGCTGTTTTATAAATTTAGACAAACTAAAATATATAAGCATTTCTGAGTAATATACTGAGGTTTCAAAAAAAGGATCCATCCATTTTGGATCACTTTTTTACTAAATAAAACATCTTTTGATAAGCAAAAAGGTGGTCCAAAAGATAAAGTTATTAATTTAGCTTTTAGTTATATCAAAAACCTTCAATGTTTCATTCTACATATCCATCTCATACAGTTCTTATGAGAATACTCATATCTCCTCTTGGGAGAGTACTGTATTTAATTAAATACATATATAACAGTAGTGCAGTGACTCACATTTGAATTTTCACTCCCAAATAACCTACTTTGGGCAATGCATTTTCAGTGCATGAGGTATTTAAGACTTCTGGTCCAGCCATATTTTTATACAGGGATTGCTGTTTCTGGTTCTAGGGAAACCTGTGGTTTCAGACTTTCCTCTCTGTGCTGGAACAGGACTGCTTTCTCACAAGGCTCCTCCCTCTGGAGAGAAACCACGGCTGGTGAAGGGTCTGAACCACAAGTCTTGTGAGGAGAATCTGAGGGAGCTATTGTGTTTTACCTGGAGAAAAGGAGGTTCAGGGGTGACCTTATCACTCTCTACAACTCTCTGAAAAGAGGCTGTAGCCAGGTGGGGACCAGCCTCTTCTCTCAGGCAACCAGTGACAGGACAAGAGGACATGGTCTTAAGCCACACCAGTGGATGTTCAGTTTGGACATTAGGAGGAGTTTCTTCACAGAAAGCGTGATTAGACATCGCAATGGGTTGCCCAGGGAGGTGGTGGAGTCACTATCCCTGGAGATGTTTAGGCTAAAACTGGATGTGGCACTTAGTCCTAGCAGTCTTGATTGGTCAAAAGGTTGGGCTTGGTGATCTCAGAGGTCTTTTCCAGCCTAATCAATTCTGTGATTCTGTGCCTGTGCTGCACCACCCGTCCTCAACAACCTCACTGAGCCACCATAAAATTTACCTCGGACAAAATCAAGGTGCTTTCTTGGAATTTTGACACCTGGGACCAGCTCCTTCCCACTGTGAAGAGTGAGGCATGCACCTGCTGACAGGGAAGACTGAGGCTCTGTGGGGGCAGTTGGCTGTTCTGGCTGCCCTTGGTTCATGCTACGAGCCAGTCCAGCTGGCAGGATTTCCCAAAGTACATTAGCAAAACTACTTCAGCACCAATCGATGACTTTATCCCTCACTTAAATTCCATTATTTAATTTTGGAGGCTGCAGCCTGAAAGTCAAACTGCAGTAATATAATTGGGGTGGATAATAAAAAAGGAAAAAGCAAAACCACCCTTACAAATAGTCAAGAAACATCTATTTTGTGTAATGCTATGGGATATGTTATCTCTTAATCCCATGCAAAATAAAGTTTATTAATCTAGAGGTTTTTTTCTGCGAAGTTGTTGTATATTCACCTTATTTGAGGGTCAAAGCCATTGTCTTATTGCTTTATTAATGCAGAATGTGTCACTGCACGTTTCCCAGCTATCTTCTTTAGTCTGACTCGTTTATACCTTTGCTTTGCTTAGTCTGCTTCCACACATCAGGTCAAAAAAGAGAATTACAGCTGCCCCAGGAGACACAGTTTCTATCTTAAAATTCATGGTAAAATGGGGTTTCTGCAAGTGGTCTGATAAGTATGTTCTTTTTTAATTAAACTCTTTAGCCTAGCAAGACTAAGGAAGTGAAGCTGGTGACTTAGTACAGGGGAAAACACCACTGCATATTTTGATAGTTGCACTTCTTATTTATCTATGATTTATTGCTTTTGTATACCTTAGAAGGACTGACCATCAGAATAGATAATTTTTATTGTACTGCCCGGCAGTAAGAAATGGATAAAAATATGTGGTTTTGTTTGAGAAAAGCTACACTGGACTTTAAAACATCCTGCTCATGGATTTACAGATAAGATATTTCTCTCTTAGGTTAGGAATAGCACTTGTCTTCTATTCAATGTCCTTCTATGGAATTTGCAATAGAGTAGATGGGAACCTCTCATTGTCTTCGTTTCCACCTGGACAAGAGACAAAGAAAGAAGCTCAGAGATGGGAAGAACAAATCATTTCAGTTTTTGATTGTTAGTATATTTTGGGACAGACATAATCACTGCTAACTAAGTTTACCATACTCACTAATATGAATAAAGAAGAAAAGTTCTTTTGTTTGGAGCCTTGTTTTCTCTCAAGAGAAATAAGTAAAAAACTTGGTCACAGTGAGGATTAAATGGGTGGTAAGTGCAGAGTTCCTGACAGCTCTCTGCTATGACAGACTAATAAAAATAATGGGGAAGTGATATCCCTGTAACACATCTGGATGCAAGTTCCCTTGAATAGCACATTAATTTTACAGATAGAGTCCAATCATGTAACGTGTCTAAGTGAAATATTGTATTTCACACTTTTTGGTTATTGCTTGGTGGATCCTTGTCTTGTGGCATCTGAAATCCCAACACCGCTTCTGACTAAGAAAACAATTCATGTCTGACTTGGCTGAGCAGTGTGGTCAAACCTGCAGCAATCTGCAGTAGAGCATGCCACCCCTCTCTCATTCCATCTCTGAGAAGACAGGAAGATTGTTTTCACATCATTCATCCCAGTGGGGATAGAAAAAACTTGGGAAGAGCTGGGGAGGAACATCCTCCACACAAACTTTTTCACAAGTAAACTGTGTCTCTTTGGGCTGGTACAAAATGAAATCTCTCCAAGGTCTGCAGGCTGGCAGACAAAGACTTGGACACTACTGCTCCACTAAGCTCTGGTTGGCTTTAAATTTCACCTATCCCTTTGGCTCCCTCCTCCCTCGCATGCTGCTGATGTTGCTGTTGTAAGATGTTAATTAACATCTTCTACAGAAGCAGTCATTTCCACCTGATGGAGACACGGCTGCCATTGTTATTCATTAGGTCTGCAGGATCGGGTCTGAGCCAGAGGCTGCAATGAGGTTTCTGAGGAACTGTCCCAAAGCCCTGCCAGCCAGCTTCTCTGCCTCATTAGGGAACAGATTGAACACTCTCCAAGTGTTCATTAACAAGAGTTAATGGCAAAGTAACCTAGAGTGACACTTGGTAAGCAGCTGAGCAGTTGGAGGCACAAACTGTATGACCCCTCTTGCAAACATTTTGGTTAGTCACCAACAGCTCTGATCTGTATGTGCAAGATTCCTGAGACCAAGAAGTTGGAGAGGGCTGCCTGGGATGGCTCTCATGGAACTGCGCAATGGGAGGTGGAAAGAAAGCTGCTTGAAAATCTTGATAGCCATGTCAACAGGGAAAAATTTCATTTAGCAAAACCAAGAAGCTATTCTCTCCTTTTCTGACAAGGACCTTAATGCAGCAGTCTCAGATTCACTGCACAGTGTGCGTGCAGGGCACGTTGTGGATGAGGGCAAATTTCACTGATAACTCTGCAGGGTGCTTCAGAAGATTGGCCATTTCAGGCTCCTGATTCTTCTGTCTGATAACTGAATTTGATTTGCCATCACACTCACGAGATCTGCTTGAATGTGCTTCCCTCCCACCTCAGGAAAGTAGAAACTCCAACAGGGAGAAAAGGAAATTTTCCTAGTTCAGCTAGAAGAAGTAAAGATTTCAGCCTCTCTTGTGCTATGATAATATATGCTGTGATTGGTCCATCACTACTAACACAAGGCAGCTTAAACTGCACCTAAAAATAGAAATTAAATAAAAGAGCTGGAGAGTTGCCTTAGAACTTCAGCTGCTCACAGCATCCACTTCTGCTTTAGGTCTGTCTCTGGTACAAACTGAAACAAACTAAGTGGAAAACGTTGAAACTTCTAGTGAAAATGGGGTGCATAGCAAGGGGGAAGACAGTCTGGTTTATGATCAGAAAACAGCCAGAAGTTACTTTTAAGACATGGGCATTTTGAGGTCATATGGGAATGAGCATTTTTTCTTTGGAGGAAAGTGTGGTAACAGGAAAATAGAATTACTTGACTGAAGCAATATCAAAACTTAGAAAATGGCTGTAGCTTAACTAGGATGTTGATGAACCCACTGGAACCACTCTGTTCTGATTTGTTTCCTACAGCATGTCAGAGTCAACTCTTGGCAGGATTATAATGATACTGCTTTTAATTATATCCATCTTTTGACACTCTTGATTTTGTAAGGTGCTACTATTCCAACATGCTAGGCCTTATAATCTATAATTAGATGGGTTTGCACATGGCCTAGAAAACTTGCTGCAAAGAGTGACTACAGTGTCACCAAGAGTTATTTACCCTGCAAACTCCTCCTTCCTTCAGGTATTAATATCATCTTTCATGTCCTGTACTGCTGTCTCCAAGATGCTATGCTATGCTGGTGGATAAAGAATAAATTCAATGACAACAGTTAACAGATCAGAGAAGCAAGTTGTAGTCTATATCTGGATTAGAGTTTTGTAGTTACATACTTACCTAACTATAGGTCTATACCTCCAGTGAGCTGTCACAGCAACTTGTGCAGAGAACTCGAGATTTATTCACCTATACAGGAAGAAAAATAATTATGCTCTCTATAGTATCTTTCACTACTTGTGTAATAATTCTGAGAATGTGAAAGTTTAGAGTACTGCTGAGTACAGAGCTGCTGTTTTTGGTTTACCATCTGCTAAGATACGATTCCTGAGGGGTCATCATTAGCTGAAATACCATCATTTTATGTATTAAATTGATGGCAGTATTTTCCCCACCCATGAGCATAATTTTATGCTTATCCACATAGAATTTAATCTGCTCTTTTATTGTCTAGTCACTTGATATTACCAGATACATATGCAAAGTCAGCTCTTGTCTGGATAACTGTGATTAGGCTAGTGAAGTTTCTGGCCTCTCTGCTTCTCCTCTGACCTTTTACAAGCTTATCTGGGACTGTGTTGAACAACAAAGGTCACTGATATGCACTTCTCTTGAGACTGTCCTCTGCTGAAATAAACCCCCACTTTCTCCTGCGCTTTATTTTTTCTCTTTTAACTATTTATGTGAGGGCTTTAGCCTGCCATCCCACAGTAGAGTTGTATCTCTCAAGGGCTGTGTTGAAAGCCATCAGAACTGTTTCAAGCTGGCATGTTTACCAGGCCATCCCAAGAACACAAATAAATTAGTAAGGCACATATTTCCTTCACAAACACCACTGTGACCTGTTCTAAGTGTCTGTGGTTTATCCATGCCCCTGTAAGTTCTATTGATTAGAAAGCTCTCAGTGAATTTGCCAAATACAGAGAGAGTGTTTGCAGGCCCATGACTCCCCAGGTCTCATGGCTCTGGCTCTTGGTGACCTGGTTGTCTCTAAAGAGGTGCCCAGTCAGCAGCAGAGTCTGGACATGTTAGTTAGGTCAGATAAATATAGATTTGCCTGAGAACATGCTGGGAGCATGCTGGGAAGAAAATCAGAGGGAGAGGTGGCCACATAGGACCTTCATTGTCCATTAGAGCTCTGGGCAAAAGGGAAAAGAGGAACTTTCAACTCTGCTATGAGTGGCAGAAGACTGAAGAAAGAAGTTGTGTGAAGGAAGTTAGGTGAGGAATGAATAGCCATTTAGAAATAATGGGAGAACTAGTGACAGAATGCTGCTTTTTTGGGAGGGACACACAGTTATCCATAGTCTGATTTTTGGCTAAAGTGAAGAAACAAGAAGAATTTCCATCTCCTTGTTAATTATTTATAAGTAAAATAATAATAAGTATAAATAAAAGCAGCAGCAACATAAAAACAATGTTTCTTAATTTTCAAATCAAAGTCAGTTGCTTCTGCAGAGGAGAATTGATGATAGGCTCTGATAGGCTCACAGGGCTATGGATATTTATCCCTGGTTGTGCTGGTGTTTTATTGGTGCCAAACTATTCTGGCAGATAGAAAAAATGTGCCATGGCAGTGCAAGCTTCTGTTTGTGTAGCTACTTCTCTTCCAGTACACAAGCAAACAAATGCTGGGAGATACACCTTGGCTACCTGATTGCAGAGCTGAATCCAGAGAAGTTTTCTACATTCGCCTTTGGCCGTCATGACTACTTATCTGCCCTAAGACTGCCTCAGTTGCTCTTGCCCTCCTGCCTCCAGCACTTTCTGCTCAGGACACAGTACACCTTGTGTGAAACCTTCCTGTATCATTCCTGCCACAGTTATCAGAAGTTAAACTTTTCTTATAGTACAGAACATTGCCAAAAGCCTAGTGCAATCATCAGTAATAATAGCAGAAAGTTATCATTTTAGGTGTGACTAATAGAGTGAAGAATAGAGTGAAGGCTTCATTACAGTAAAGGCCTTGCAGACAGGAAAAAGTAATTATTGCCACCGTGGAAAGCTTATGGCCTAGGGGTGCATTCAGTGTTCAACATCTTGTGATTATTTATTTCTCGGTTGGTATCATAGAAAAATGGTAACCTTGTCTTCAGATCATAAAGGCTTCTGAAGTTCTAAAAAGTAAAGCTGTGAATTTCACCCTCTCCAAAGCTGTTATCACTGATTCCACAATTTTCTGTTCAGTTTTCAGCAGTGTTCATCTCATAGTAACAAAGGCATTTTCTTTTAGGTTATTGAAAAAGAGCTGTGAGAGCACCACAGATCTTTCCTGTCCTCTGTATATTTTTAAAAGACCAGTGTACTTATACAGATATATCAAGATCTCCAACCCTCCCCCAAACCACTGAGCTCAATATGTGGATTTCTAGGTAATTTACTCTGTTCTTTTGCTGCAGAGCTGGTTTTCCCTAAATATGTTGAAAGGTTAGTGATGCTGGTAAGATGAATTCACAGTCACAGCATTTTCATGACAGCATCTCCTCTTGCAATTCCCAAGCCTCTGAGGATTAATAAGCTGAACCACAGTTATTCAAGGGCACCTCTGTGATGCCAGTCAGGTTCACCGTTTCTATTAGTCCGCCTGCAACAAGGCCCAGTAACATCCTGGAAACAGAAGTGCACTTAGCTGGGCACGCCTCTTCATCTCCCTTGTGCTCTGGTGTTGGTTTGAATTATCAGGCATGTGATTCAGAATGACCTGCTTGTTCTTCTTGCAGTGCTCACATGGCAGTATAAAGCAGTGTCTGTTCATTGTTGTGACACAGAGAAAAGGGAAAATGATGCAGAGGTGAAAAGATATTATGAAGAAAAGCTGCTGTGGTACACACACCAGCAAGTGAGAGCCGTGAACTGGGAGAAGAGGATTATGAAGCCCTTTCAAAGATGCACCATCTCATAGTTAGGAAAAAAGTAAAGGGACAACTTCTAACCTCTTCTGTGCTTTAATCAAATGGAAACTGGGAGTCATTGAAACCATAGGAGGTTTACCAAGCCAAGTGCAAAACGTGTGCATGCACAAGGGAGTCATAGAGTAGGAATTTACCAGTGAAGAAAGAGTCTTATCTTTTTGATCATGCCATGGTTTATCTCACTTGGGGAAAAAAAAGCAGTGGGAAAGTTGTTTTGAAACAAAATAAATCCTTTCAGCCATTATGTACAAGTGGTGAGAATGTATGTACTTCCCAAAGTTTTCTGGAGTTCACATAAACCATCTGAACGAAATGTTAGAAGGGTCTTTGAAATTACTTCTGTTGTAGGTAAAATCCAGATGTTGATGGATGATATGCATCAAATTTCTGCAAAGCACTGGAAAATTCTTCTTCAGAAGCTTCATTGTGTCTAGATGCTTGGAGCTTGAGTCTCTCCTGGTGTGAACCAGGAGTTTTCAGGTTGTGCCAGCTGAGAAACACCCCACAAGCATTAAGATTTCTAGTGATAAAATCTTTTGGCTCTCTATTGACAGAACTTTGCACAGAATAGAAACAAATACTATTTCCTGGCCCTGACTGTAACACTCTTGAAATGCCTTGTCCATATGCTCAGCTTGCTTGATTATATGTGAGAAGAAAAAAGTTTTTGCTAAATTCAGGTTTTATTGCCTTAAAACAGAACTTTCCCAGCAGATGGGCAGTAGGGGCTCCACTTGATTGTGCCAAGAGTTTCTGTGTGGAGATGATAGAGGAAACTGGATAAACTTAGAAGGGCAGAGACAAAGACACAGACAATTCTGGGGACCTTGTGGGACTGTTTTGTTTCAGGAAGCGACTGAATGTAGTTGGGAACATGGCTGGAGAAACAGGAGTTTCTGTGCCAGAAAATTAGTGTTTGCAAATGCTTTATTACAGTCTGTTTCCTCTGGCAGATTTTTTCTTCTATTAGGAAATTACTTAATTCATTGCTTTTCTGTTCCAGTGGCAGAATAGAAAAAGCTGGCATCTAAGGATGCTCACTATCAAGACATGGGCGCTACTTCCTGTCAGGTTTTTGCTCCTTTGGCCTTGTATTGCATTGTGGCCTGCAATACCTCATTTCCTGGGAAGTGCCTTTGAGCAGGCATCCTCCCACGTGTTCATTGCCTGTGAGGACTATGGGAGATCTTTTGGAGTGGAGGGAGAGCAAAGGGTCAGTGTGCTCTGCTTGAGCAGCTGTTTCCCTGCTGGTGTGTTTGAGGAAGCAGGTGCAGCTTAGCAACCACTGTCTGAGTCATGGCCAAACCCCTGCACTTGTAAAGGCTTGAAGTCAGCAAGTGCAAAGCAGCAAATGAACTGACTGAGTTTGTCATCTGGGCAGTACCTTTGTAAAAGAATTGAGACTTTGAGAGTCACTGCTCTTGCCAGTGAAAGGACTTGAATAGTCACAATCCATGTGCAGTGTGTGCTTTCGTCCATCTCTGGCCAGTGTTGCTTCTTTCAAGCCATGCTGGGTAAGTGCTCCAGAGCCAATGCAATCTCTGAACCACATAACAATAAGTGGCTCCTGATGCAGTTTCTGTGCCTGAGGAGAGCTTGGAAGGCCAAAGCAGGTTGTGATTTAGAGTAGTTTTGCATATTCAAATTTTGATACAGTCCAAAGTCTAACTTTCTAAGGTCAGCATCTGTTGTCCTGCAATATTTGTGTCTGTTGCATTGTAAACAAAGGAATCGACCTCTTGTGAAGAATGTTTTTTGAAATGATAGGCCAAGGAAGCAAACATGAGAAACATGCTCTGTCCAGGATATTATCCTGGAAACAAGCTAAATTCCACTTGCAAGTGAAAACCTGCTCTCTGTTGGTTTTTTTGGGATTTTTTTTCCCCTCTGGTAACATAAACAGCTTAACTTGTCAGCAGTGACATCAGTTGTACACAGAAGTGCTTGTGTGGGTTTTGTGTAAAGCAGATTTCTTTATTTGGAGTTATTTCAGCGTAACATTTCCCTCTTTCCCTATGTCCCCAAAGGATATTTTGAGACTACAGTGTTTTCTAAGCAATCAGATTTTTTAACCTGCTGTTCTGGTCTCCACCAATCCATGCAACTGATTTTAGATGGGGAATTTGAGCTGGCCCGCCTGCTATGGGGCTTTTGCAAATTGCAATGTCCTGCAACTAACACAGCGACAGAAACACTGTGTAATGTGGTCAGGGAGGGAAGCTTTGACAGTCAGGGCCACAGCAGTCTGGGGGGAGGGAGAGTGAGCTAAAATAATGCCACAGGAAAAGTTATGGAGATGATCTCTTAGGGGCTTGAGGAAGGGTGAGGTCGCTCTGTGTCATCCTCAAAAGCTGGTGCTCTGCAACACATTTTTTCTTCTTTTTTCTGCCCTGTGGGAATTTTCACTGCTTTATTTTATTATTCCCTCCTGATTCAGAACAAAAGGTTAAGTCTAAAAATAAACTGTGGACTGGAAACAGGAAAAAACAAACCACCAGCCTACACACATACACATACACACACACAAATGCATACAATGCATTTCAAAAGAAGTGAGTTAAGTGCCAAAATTGAACCACAAGTGTTTTTAAAAGTATGAAAATTATAAAGTTCATCTTGAAATGTGTTTATGGAGACCATTGTATTTATGGGTAGAAAATGGAGCTTTTACAACTGGCTGCAGGCTGATGACTGTTTTGGGTTGTGTTTATCCTTCTCTGGGATCCACTGTTCATTCCTGCACTTATGTTTGTTTAACTGATCCCACAGACTGGCTAGTTGATGCAATTGTCCTTTGGCTAGTTGATGCAATTGTCCATTCATCTGCCACTGGTCTTCCTTGAGACTTGCACCAATTCCCTCATCAGGATTTGGGGAGATTCCCTCCACCCTCATCACCAGCAATGATTTGTTCTTTAGGTTTTCCCTGAATTTTATGTTTTGGATGGGTCTGCCTTTTGCCATGTGTGTGTGCAGATTGGGAAGGTACTGCCTTCTTTCCCAGCCACCTCTTCCATGCTGTCTTCTTGGGAACACACAACCTGCTTTATTTTCATTCATTTGCTTTTCTTATCCAGGTTTGTTTTCTTAGAGAGCTTCCAGCCTCACCAAGACTTTTCTCATTTCTCATCACACAGACATAGTGGTGATTCCCAAAGGAGAATTTCAGTGGTGTTGAGATGCCACAGAGACCCAGGGTAAGTTGCACAGGAGAGGTGCATGTCCTTTTCTGTTGAGATTTCCAGACTCTCTCTTGCCAAGTGGAGTAAAACCTCCACCTCTGCAGCTCACACCACAGTGAGGCATGGTCTTCAGGAAGCTCTGTGAAAGCTTTTCACCATCATCAGCAGAGGACCAGGATAATAAGTTTTCTCTGCAGTGCCCACTCAAGCGGGCAGATGGCTGTGAGGTACAGCACTGTGACAGAGGCATTACACCCAGTTCTGCAGTCCCTGTTTCCACATCTACATTGTTGAGTGATCTTGCACTGGTGAAAAAATTCCTGCCTTTATCAGCAAACTCTGTCCCTCCTGGCTCAACCCTTTTACAGCCAAGAACAAAGATCACTGCTAGCTAGTGGTTCCTCTTGACCTCAAAATGTACATTCCTTTCTCACCTTTTTCTGAAACATTTATGTGCTAGATGTAGCTGAGAGAAGACAGCACCTGGGAATACCTGGTCTGTCTTTCATCATATACTAGATACAAAAAGACATGAAGGGGTTGTACAAGGAATTTTAAGGGATAGTCCAGAGTTTTCCACAGGGAATTAATTGTGAATTATTTTGGTAATGTTTTATTCAGAGGCTACAGGATTTTAGGGGTTAAAGGAAAGTTAGAACACATTTAAAGTTGTCCATTTTCATTCAGCTGAACTGCTGGAGTTTGGTACTTGGCAGACAATATATGAAGGAGAATTTTTGTGGCACCCCAGCAGGTCAAATTTTATGCAGGAGCAGTGTGAACAATATGCAATTTTCTAAATCCATTTTATATGTGCTTGGTAAGAAATGTTACTTTTGTTTTGTGATTTCACTGTAAAGAAGCATTTAGGAAAAACCTGTACCACCTCAAATAGAACACTTTGATTCCTACAAAAAAAGGAATGGAAGAATGGTGTTTTGTCTGCTTGTCTATAGGTTGTTTTCTGAAATTCAGTAGTTTCAGCTGACTCCTTCTAGATGAGATTTGCTATAAACTAGAGGCTACAACATTTTATGGACAGTCAGGGAAGATTCTGGCAAATTAGAGTACCTTAGTAAACACAATTTTGCTGTCTATTGCTTATTACAATATGTTCCAAAGCATGCAGTGTGCTTTAATGCTGAAGTGTCTCTCAGTACTATCTGATATTTAAACTTTGTTTACTTCTTATGCAATCGAATTGATACTGTAGCAAAACATCCATCAGTGCTTGTGCCCATAACTTGACAGTCTCAGAGATGTAGCCCATTTATTTCCAAATGAAATGTAACAAATCTTGTCAGAATCCACGCTGAACCACAGGATCAACACAGCTGAAATGGTCATGAAGAGAGCATCTTCACGATGCGCACCACTTGTTCAAGGAGACAACTCTGGAAACTAAAGGAAGAAAATAATTACAAGTTACTAATGGCTCGGTGTACTCTGTTCAAAGCTCTGCCCAGGTGTTTGTGTTCATCCTCTGTCATGAAGGATTTTGTTGTAAAAAGGAAAGAATTTTCTTTTTGAAAATAAAATTTTGACAGTCTGGAAGATGAGATTTCTTAGTCTTCTTCCAGTTCAGTCTCCTGTATTTGTGTGCCAAGTATCTTAGACAGCATTTGGTAGGTGTGGATAAGTGATGGAGTTGAGCTTGAATTCATAATAAGTTTGAATCTGAAAATAGATCTTTGAAGGGAATTGACATTTTTTTCCTAATCCAGAAATATGCCAAGGAGGAATTGCTGGAAATTGTCAATGCTTGCAGCAATAAAATGAGAGAAGAAGAAAGTCTAAATCTATAATAGCAAAATATTCCTCTAAGCAGTCAAATTTTTAAGAAAGAATGGTTGTAGTGTGGTACACACTATGTGACCAGTATTTGCATCTTTAGCTCTCCTGCCTGCTTGAGCAAAGTGCGTCCCAGCTCCCTACCTCTACCATTTAGTGAAGTCTTGTGAAGAAGAGATTACCTTCTCAAAGTCTGACACACCAGGTCCTCTCCTGATTCCCAGGCTCAGCCTGCTGGTGACTTTCTCCATGACCTTGTCCATGGAGAAACTACCAGTGTGAGATCCACAAGTCAACACGTGCCTTGTAGAACAGGGCTCAAGCAGCCTAAACTGCTGCAAAGGTCAGCTTCTGCCTTGGGACTTCAGTATGGGACAGAAATACAAATATATGTAATTCAACAACTTAGAGTACCTTGGTAAACAGAAGTACATAGTCCATTGCTTGGTCTATATGAATATATTAAAACATTTCTCCTAAGGAAGATAACCCCATTCTGTTGTAAGGAGGAGCACCTCTCTAAGCAGAAAAATACATTTTGCAGAATAAAGAAAGCTAGGGGGGAAAAAAAGAAGTATTCTCTGAGTTTTACTTCATAGAAAGAAAACTAAAAAACAGGTTCTGCAAAAGTACTAAACTTTCCCTTGCTTCCACTAAGTCTTCAACTTATCAGAGATTAAAGTCTATGTCACTGCTGAGTACTCTGTTCTTGAATTTTTTTGCCCTCAGGCCAGTCCGACCTGTTCCCAGGAATGGCACAGACATCTTCAGGGGGTCGGGGAGCCGTGCTTATTCATAAATAAGCTGATCTTTCTGATGTGACTCTCACAGCTACTATTGATTTCCTTTTATCTGAAAGTACACTGGAGTGGAAAAACGACAACTTTTTCTTTTGCATTTGTTCTTCATTGGACTTTTATTATGTATGAAGGCACAGTTTCTGTTTCAAAGGCATTAGAAGAGAATTTTTATTTAACCCAGCAGTATCTGGACTGCAAAACCTTCTCTTTATCTCCTTTCTGAAGATTTCTGAAGTCAAATTTGAGACAGTGAATAAGAAAATTGTAGATGTGTTGATTTAATAAAAGTCTTTCTCATCTAACGATGCATTTCCTGATTTTTTTAACTCTGGTTTTAACAAAGTAGTTCAAAGAAGTGTTCTGGATAAAAGTTCCTTAACAAGAATAGGAATAGAAATAGGAATCTGTAAAGCCTGTCCTTTCTTAGCTGGTGAAGCATCAGCATTCATAGCTGAGGTCTCATACCTGTGGAGCTCTAAGTCCCCAGCTTTTCCCATGTGAGCTCTTACAAACTTCCCAGTGTATCCTGTGGACCACAGAATCCACAGCCAGAGAGAGAGATGGAGGTAAAAGAGTGACTCAGACCTCTGTGTTTCTTATGGTGGTGTCATTACTGGAACCAGGCAGTGTATGAATAGCTGTAGCTTAGCAAACTTTGTATTCAGTCAATTGCACACTGTGAAAAGTATATAAATTATGTGAATTTCCTTTTTATAGTCGCGTTAGTGGCCTCAGATTGGTTGACTAGATATAGGAGAACTAAAAAGTGGGCAATAAAAGGTTTAGCTGTTGAGTTACTATTTTGCATTTGAAACATGTTAAGAAGTGATATAGCTTGTATGGAAGCAGAATTTAAAAGCAACTGTGAGCAGATTTCTTATCTCAGACCACAGAGGGAAAGAAATGCATCAGAAGATTTCAGCCCAAATAAATTGGAGACATTTAAAAATTCCAGTGAAATCAGCATGTGGTACTAGTAATTGAAATATGACATTGCCCAGTCCCAAGTCCTGTGATTAAATGCAAAGCAACTTGAATAACTCAAATTAACGAAATAACTCAACCAGTACAGCAGGAGGGCCAGACTGCATGAACTCTTGCATTCACCTGTAACCATGCTTTTAAGGACTCTGAAAGGCTTAGTAGCCTCTTGTGTTATTTGTGCCAAAGAAAAATTTCCATATGTAGGACGCTTGCTAACAAGTAGGTAACTACTTGAAAGTAGTGTGGTGCCAAGGTCAGATTTGCAATTGTAGTTACTCAGTCATTGGAGGGCTTTAAATCTTCACAAGCCTCGTAAGTCTGGGTTTAAAAAGTTATAATCCATGCTGATGAAGGAAGGTCCATAGGCATCAAGTGATGCTGATTTGTTTATAGAAGATTTGTTTATAGAAGATGCTGTGGGGCATTTTTTGAGCTGCCACACTCAGCAAATGTGTGAAATCTTGCAGGAGGGAGATACAAGCTCAAATATAACTACCTCAGTAGAATTGACTAGGCACTGTAGTGGATATGAAAATTTACTCAATCTGTGCAATATCAAATCAAATCCTACAGCAATGTCCATCTACTGCTTAAGTTGGCAGGAGTTCTATCTCTCATGGGAGCCAAACTGCTATCAGGGAGAAGCTCAGGATTTTGTCCCAGTGAACTTGCACTGATTATGCAGTAAGAAAATACAGACATACCCAGGAGATTTACTTTTCTCACTGTTTTAACACCTGTGAAGTGTTTTAAAGATGAAAGTCACAAATATTTGTTTTAGTCATCATTTGTTGCCATGTCCAGTGCAACTGTAATTTCACAGTTATGCTTTCTGCCAGATATGTCAGACCGTGAGCAGAGGGGTTTGTAGTCTGTTCTAAGTCTTTGTTTTATTTCTAAATGATTTTGATATTTTCTAGCACTCCTGAGCATTACATTTTTGCAATAACTTCCATCCAGTGCACAGGGGGAAGAGAAGAATTCAAAGGATTTTTAAGATCTACTGGCTCTTTGGTGTTGGCTGAGGCTGAGCTGGGTTGGCATGTGCTGTCATGGTACTTCTAACTCAGCAGATGGCAGCGCTGGGGACCGTGTTTGTGCCTGCTAATGCCAGACAGGACCCAATTCTTTCTCTGAGAGGTTGTGTGCAGATGTTGATGGGTGAAGCTAGCTGATACCTGAGGGGGGTGGGGGAGGAGGTGTGGGGGGACAAGGCACACGTCTGGTTCATCTCTGGTTTGATTGAATGCAATGATGGCTCTGGAAAGGCAACTTTGTCCTGAGCCACAGAAGATTAACAACTGCACCAGCAAGTCAAGGATGAAAGAATTTGGTTGTTGCTGACTTTTACAATTTAGTGCATCAGATGCACTTTCTTCAAAGATGAGGCAGGAGAGTTAAAAAAACCAGAGCTTAAAAACAGGTTTGTGTTTTCCTTATTCACAGTTTCCTCCAGGAGAAGCTGTGAGTGACACATATAGGTGACTCCCACCATTCTCTTTTAGGAGACTAAATGAGTGTGTATATGTGCATTTGGGGTTTTTCAGCCATGCTATCACAAGGGTTTTCTATGGTCCAGTTACCTCCAATCGAGCTGTGGGTCCAGTGCTCAAACCCTGGCCAGACTCCCCCAGTGGGACCAGCACTGTCACAGCTCATGGTGGGCAGAGGCCTAAAAATGATTACAAAACCTGTGAAAAGTGTGGAGAAGATTTTCATCTCTCTTTTAAGCCCAGGAAGGCTGAACAGGGCACTCACATTTCTTTGCACCCATGAAAGCTAGAAAGGGAACTTTTCCCCAGCAGAAAGGATTTTGGTAGAATTTAATGATCACAGGAGGTGAAGATTAACATGTATGAGTCATAGATATTTCTGGCTCTGGATGCAAGCAGAAGTACTATACTCAAGTTTACATCCAATCTCTCTGTACAGTCCAGCAGAAAAATTAAGCACAGAGAAGACACTCAACTTCAAATATCTTGGCAAAATTGCTTGTATTTTCTTGATTTTATCTTAAAGACTATGTGTAATTTACAGTAGAGCCCTTTTCTATTCTAGACTGAAGCAGCAGAACTGATTACTGGGTGTGAAAAGTGACAGTTTTTCTCAGTACCACTGTTGCAGAATGAGGACTATGTTGAAATTATCTTAATTTGGTATATTCTTTAAATACTTCAGGTTGACTAATTAAGACTTTCCTATATCAGCAAGAAAGGACTCCTAATCAGTGGAACAAACAGTTAACATTCCTTAGTCGAGGACATCCAGGAATCAAGCTATGAGAACGTAATAAATGAAGATGTTGTGTATCTATGAATTTCACTGAAAAAACTTGGCAAATGACTTAAGGTCTATATATCCCTTAGAGCTGTCTGTATTATAATACTGAAAGTCATGCCTAAAACTCAGAATGACACATGCCCTCCCTTGGGCATGTGTAGAAGTTAGGATTACCTCTTTTAAATGGAAACTATTAACCAATCATAACAAGTGGGCTGTACTTGGGAAGTTATTAACTTTGAACTTCTGTGTATAAACAATGGCACAGAGCATCCTACTGATGGGCTTTTTTTGTGGAAAATCTCTGTGCACACATCACAAATCTGAAGAAAGAAACCAATGTCTCTGTCAATGTATAATTAGTAGCTTGTTGCACAGCAGGTGACAAATCCAATTTTGTGGACAATACCACCATGGTTTTCTCATTTCTCCCTCTGCTCAGAAGGGCTCATGCAGCAGTGGAGGATTCTGGTGTGAAGCAGGTGGCTCCAGCAGAATAGGGAAGCTGTTCAGGCACATCTTCTGTTGTTCATCTTTCACAATGCATGTTTTTGAAAACTGTTGAGAAATTATACAGGATTTGGAAATAATGAAACCACTTTCCTGGAATATTTTTGTTCTCTAGGAATGCATGGCATCTGCAAGTGCTTCAGGCCTTTCACTACATAATATTACTTAAAATATAGGAAAACAGCTGGAAAACATTTTTATAAAATGCTGATGTGGTATTTACAGAACTTTAGCAAAACTGATTTTGCTACAATTTTTAAGCTGTGAAATTGTTGGGGAATTTAATGCTTCTAAAGCATTTAGTATTCTTAAACACCATTAGTCACACTATTTTACCAGTAAAAGCTTTACTTGTAGCTGATGCTAATGTACTTTCTCTTCCCAGCTTTAATGAGGGAAGGATGTAGGGTTCAGAGACAGGAGGTTGAACCATGATGTAATTCCTCTCTACAGCCTTGGCTATTGTAGCTTGTGTGCACAGATGGGAAGATGAGTTAAGCTTGTTTTGTCTGGAGTGGCATCAAGTGTGCCAGAATGCTGACAAATTTCAGAGGTGAGCTGGGTAAAACTGCAATTTCTCTCCTATGGGGATATTGTGACATTTTCACATATTTTTCACACTTATGAAAAGGGGAAATGACACATTTCTCTTGCAGCTTATGAATTCACTTTTGAGTCAAGCTTCTCCTGGTTTCCAGCAGCCTGCCTGAAGGAAGCTGGGAGCCCCAGAGCCCCTAGCTATTAGGCAGTTAGCTGAAAGGCTGTCTGGATGACTGGCATGTTCTCCCTAGCACATGAAGGACCAACTGTTCACAGGAAAACTTGGGCTAAACCCTACCCTACACACACAGAATTGGACAGCATGGCCCAAAGGCTGTGAGGGAATTTTGGGAGTAACTTCTCCCATTGTCTTGAGCAGCTCAACACTAACTGAGCTGTTGATAGGATATTTAATGAGGGTTCCAAGTAGGTTTTTCCAATGAAGTTAAGGGCAGATGCTCCTCAAAGAGAGCTTCAGAGAGGGATTTCTGCTTCCCTCTTTTTATGGAGACCAGACACCCCTTGCCATGATGGGAAGGAGAGCAAAGAGCTGGCATTTATAGGTCTCCTTTAAGAACCCTTTCATTGTACTGATTTGCTGCCCAATAAAATGTGAAAATACAGAGATTTTTGACATTCCTTTTGATGTTTCAGGAATGTAGCCACAGGCTGTCACTTAAAATGTGAGGTGATGTTCCCAACTTGCATCTTGTTTCTTTGACACCCTTCCTGGGGCCAGGAACTGATGTAGATTTGGGCATATTTTAACTGTTGTCCCTGGCATGTGTACCCCTGATAGAAACAGTCCGTCCTTTTCCAGCCTCACTTTCACCAATCCTGGCCCATTTGAAAAGAACTTGAATTTGCAGACAGTAGCCAGAACCACTAAGCAATGCCATCCCTGCTGATGCTTGTTGTACAGTTTTGTATTAGAGCTGTCTGTGACATTTATTTTGTTTATGAAGCAAACACTCCTACACCCACTCCTGTTTTTGTTTGTTCATGGAAATTATGGCACTTTGCAACTTAATTGCTATGGGCTTTATGAAACTGCATTAAGGACTGTGCTAATTGTGGGCTTGCTCCCTTCCTATTTCAGAACAGATTTTGAAATTCTGTAATTGTATGTATTTAATTTTTTGTAACTTTATATAATAAAATTGTGGATTAATATGAAACAAACAGAAAAAAATTGGCTCTGCATCAACGCAGAGCTGTTTCTTAGCAAAAGGTTTTGTGTTCTGGGAGTTTAGGCTGGTTTTCAGAACAGAGATCCTGGAAAATACTTAGGGGAGTAGAGTTCTACAGAAATACCTGAGCTAACCCTTCTACAAGTGTGAACTGTGGAACTACCCAACCTTCCCACCTGTCAGAACCACCTTCACGATACGCTGGGGAAGTGATTTTGCCATGAGGTAGAGGAATTTGTGGGAAATATTCAGTGATATGAGCCCTTTGGAAACATGAACATTCAGATGGTGGGTCTGGCTCACTGCAGGACAACATCCTAGGTATTGCTGTAATGACCAGCAGAGAGCTGAATCCTTAGTTAGGAAATATGCTTTCAGAAAATTATGCCTTTGCATTGACTTGGGATAGAGAGCATCCATCAGTCATTGTTTCCTGACTGTCTTTATGAGCCCAGATACTCATATGAAAAAAGATCAACAAATTTGGTGAAGATAGTCCTTCTTCACCAGAGGCTAGCCAAAGCTCCAGGTCATGGATTAGACATTTATATCTGAGTTACATATTGGGTTACTTCGTCTATTCTGTCACTGACTCTATCCAACTATGAAAATTGTATCATATTCAGCAGTTCAGTGAACCAATCCTGCTTTTTGCTGATCCAGTCTTTCACAGTGCAGTTAAATCCATGAATGTGAAGAGCAGCAGATGGGCCTGACAATTTGCAAAACATTCTTTTTGTCTGGTAAAATGTCTTTGTTATTTTTAACCCCATTTCATAGTTTATCTTCTTTGTATTTTATCTAATTCACTGTGGAAATGAAATGCTGTATTTGATTTTCAGTGCCCGGTTTTAGTAGAGAGGAGGAGAGGAGAGGCAGTTGTAGAGGTGGTTGCTGCAAGAAGCTGCTGGAAGCTTCAGCNAGCCCATGCTGGAGCAGAGTCCTGACAGCCACTTGTGGACCTGTGGAGAGAGGAGCTCTTGCTGGAGCAGCTTTTTTGGCAGGATTTGTGACCTTCTCTGGAGCAGTTAATGAAGAACTGTAACTCATGGGAAGGATTCAGGCTGGAGAATTTCATGGAGAACTGTCTGCTGTGGGAGGGACCCTGTGCTGTAGCAGGGGAAGGATTCCTCTCCCTGAGCATTGGCAGGAACAGTGTGTGGTGAACTGACCATAACTCCCATTCCCATCTCCATGTGCTGCTGCGAGGAGAAGGTAGAGCTGGGAAGAAGGAAGGGGTTGGGGAATGTAGTGATATTAGATATTTGGTTTACTTCTCATTTTCCTGTTCTGGTTTTGATGGATAATAAATTCAATTAATTTCCCCAAGTCAACTCTGTTTTGTTGTTACAGTATTTGGAGAGTGATCTGTCCTTATCTCAACTCCCTCCTTATCTCAACTCATGAACCTTTCATTGTCGTTTCTCTCCCTTGTCCGGTTGCAGAGGAGACTGACAGAGTGGCTTTGGTGGGTGCCTGGCATCTGGCCAGGNAGAGAGGAGGAGAGGAGAGGCAGTTGTAGAGGTGGTTGCTGCAAGAAGCTGCTGGAAGCTTCAGCCAATGCTTCAGAGCCAATGCCAGATGGCTCCAGAACAGACCCAGCACTGGCCAAGTGTGAGCCAATCAGAGATGGCAGTAATGACTCTGTGATAACATCTTTAAGAAGGAAAAAATTGATGAAGACCATAGTGAAGCAGCTGTCCCCCGAAAGAACATGGAGGTACATGGAGGGTGCAGAGATACACCCTCAGCCATGGCAAAGCCCCATGGTGAAGCAGATGGATGCCTGAGAGGACATTGTGACCCCATGGGA
>VXBB01013909.1:0-15197 GCA_013399915.1 Illadopsis cleaveri | reverse complement strand
GTAGAGCTGGGAAGAAGGAAGGGGTTGGGGAATGTAGTGATATTAGATATTTGGTTTACTTCTCATTTTCCTGTTCTGGTTTTGATGGATAATAAATTCAATTAATTTCCCCAAGTCAACTCTGTTTTGTTGTTACAGTATTTGGAGAGTGATCTGTCCTTATCTCAACTCCCTCCTTATCTCAACTCATGAACCTTTCATTGTCGTTTCTCTCCCTTGTCCGGTTGCAGAGGAGACTGACAGAGTGGCTTTGGTGGGTGCCTGGCATCTGGCCAGGGTCAAACCATCACAAACACACAATCACATAAACAAGAAATCTAACCTATACAAGAAACCAAACTTACATCATCCTCACTTGCCCCCCAAAGACTGGATGGTTGACTCAGAAAACAGAATTTTTCTGTGTATAAATTAAGCTGTATAAACTGAACATCAAAATATTAGGCACAGGCTCGTCAGCCAGGCTCTTACTTTCAAGTAAAAAAATTCCACCTTCCAAATGTTTGCAGGATTATCTGTGTGATTCACATTACAGCAGCATTATCAGCTCACCATACGCCAACTAATATGTGTGGAATATAAGGATCCCTGGTTTATTGTGATATTTAGTTAAAGGCTGTTCAGCAAGACAGAGAAATTCAAGAGGTAAAAAAAGTAATAAACAGATTATACACAAGCCTTCATAAATTGACCAGAGCTGTTAGGTCAGGTCTTTGGAGGAACTAAGCATAGCCTCAGAGATGTTTAACTGGAGCTTTCCAGTTAATGAAAAAGAGGGGAAAAAAGATTGTCTTTGGTCTCCTGAGAATAAGTAAATTTATTATGAGATATTTGAGTGGGCTTGCACAACGGCACAAACTTTCTGTGGGATTTCTTAAGGGGACTATGGAAATGTGTGGGAACCCTCCTCAACTTTTTCCCCATACATGTGGTTGCATTACACTTTCTTGGATGCATCACTGTCAGTGAGACAAAGCCTCAGCATGCTCCGGGATTTTTTATTGGCCTGCTGTACATTTGCAGATGTGTGAGGGGCATATGTGTGGTGATATGTCCAAGTCTTGTCAGATCAGTAAAAGATTATTCCTGCCTGACCAAAACCTCTCCATGGTATTATATGAATCAGAGTGGTGAGCGGAATGAGTATTTGTGTTCTTGTGTTCACAGGTAACAACAGCTGACTGCTTAAATATTATTTCTTTGTAAGTTCATCTATGTTGTGAGGTTCATCTCTGGCATTGGGACAATTTCTCTCCTTTTCCCAAGAATGGGTAATTCCCCAGTGAAGAGTACAAACATAGGCAATGTTCTGTACTTGCCTCCGGAAGGATTTATTTTTGCCAATCTTGTTTTGCCCTACTTGTGAGGCAAGTTTGGTTCTTCCTTGATCATCAAGAATTTAGAACTTTTAATCATTTATTTTGGTCTGGTGCTGGAATTCATTATTTTCCTAGTTTAGAATGAAAAGTCAGCTGGAAATAGTGACTATGAGCCTCTTGTACGCTGTCCATCAGCATGAGGTGAGGTCTCTGTGTGCCTGGTCCTTCTTCTCCTGCACCCAGTTGTCGGGTGAAGTGACTGTAAAACAACTGGCTTTTCTTCTGCTTTTGGAGGAGTACAGGTTTACCTGCCCACTGGATTGGTCCTGTGAACTTCAGTGAGAATGAGCCTAGAAGAAAATCACTCAGAATATTTTCTCAATGTAGGAGAACTCCAGTCTGTTTTTAACCTAAATCCGAGGTTATCTGTTCACAAGAAATGTATTTTAGTTTGGTTCAGCTGTGCAGGCCTGATGGCACAAAGGCACACAAGGAACTAATGAGGCACGCAGCAGTTTAAGGGAAAGCTTCTACTTTATTTATATCTAAAATCTGACTCCAATCCTCTTACATACATTTGTACAAGGGTTAAGAGATTGGCTACTGAAGTCACCACCTGTTTAACCTGTATGGTGAACACCACTGTCAATCAATTCTCCTCTCAGAGGAGAAAAATGAAAACAATCTAAAAATATACATTGTTTTCCTGAGGCTGCGTGAGAAAGCACTGCAAGGTCCAAACACTCACGAGCAAGAAAACCGAGGGCAACATAGGCCTTTCCTGTGAATCTCTTTTTGAGCTCTTATCACTGGCAATGCATGTCACTATTACATCCTTGCATCAGTGAAGACTCACCCTGTGGTGGGCTGCATCACTGAAACATAAGCAGCTGAATTCAATGTGCAATTGCAGGACAAAAGATTCTAGCTGTATCATTACTCATAGGATTTTCTCTTCACCTTTCAAGGTATGGGTTTTGGAGCCAGATTGAGAGCCCATGAAGAGAATTTGAAGCATGGGTTGGGATATTTCTGCCTGTCTACAGTGGTCAGTACTTTCAGCTTTCTGGCTAGATGGACTCTGAGAGTTTGTCTTCTCTGCCTACCTCTGTGTCCTCACAGTATTCATTGCAGAGATATAGAGGCAGATGAGCTTGGATTTACAATCTAGCTAGCTGCATGAGTACTGTGAGGGAAGAACACAAATTAGTCTTGATGATGAAGAATTGTGGTGGGAGAGGTTCTTAGAAATGTTATTTGTAATGAAGTTTGAATGCATGAACAAAGGCCTTCATGGCAGGAGTAAGCCTGGACACTGCAGGAGTCTTTTAACAATTTCAAGTCCGAATTGCTATGTTTCCTAAATTTCAGTGGAGGTATGTCCATATGCCACTACCTATCTCCTGCTTAGCAGAACCAGGTTGTATCACTGGCAGTCAAAGAAGATGAAATTCCTGAGTACCAGCCAAGCAGCAGTACGGGAGTATTTTTCCAGTGAGTTCAATCCACAATGTTAAGTGTGCTCTCTCTTGATGATAACTAATGTGAAAAGCAAACACTCTTGTGACAAGTTGTCCCTTTTTGGGTAAAGTCCTCTGTGGATCCTAAGACTGTGTATTCCAAGTGACAGGGAGTAAGTGTCACTGTGGGACAAAGGGCTTTTGCAAAGCACGTGCAAAGGTCCTAGATGAGCAGCAGAACAGGTTCATGAAGAAAAAACCCACTTCACACACCAAGGGAGAAGTACTTGTCTTGGTGCATCCTGGTGAAGCCAGAGGACTGATGGAAATACCACTACAGGCTACTGGCAAGACAAATGCTTTCAGTGCCTGTTGTGTATCTAGCCTTGTTCCGGTCTCTGTTTTGGAAGCACAGTGAACTGTAATGTTCTGAGCAAGCACTGACCAGAGCTAGTTCATGAGAACAGATGCAGGGAAGGTTTCAGACATGCCTCAGTTAGTTCAGCCTGTGTGCCCACCCGACTGCTCCATCTGACTGGCTCTGCAGTGGGAGTGGTTTTTAGTTTGCGAGAGTTAGACTGCACACTCTTCCTGTATGCTGTGTCTGTTTCTCCAAAAAGGCATTTTGCATTTGCCTCAGAGCAGTTTTGTAGTAAGATCTGAACAGTTACTCTGGGTCTCTTCAGGATATAATTACCCTGCTGTCCTAATCAATCTCAGATTACATGTCTCCCTTGATTATTGT
Source organism: Illadopsis cleaveri (assembly GCA_013399915.1). Taxonomy (NCBI): domain Eukaryota; kingdom Metazoa; phylum Chordata; class Aves; order Passeriformes; family Timaliidae; genus Illadopsis; species Illadopsis cleaveri. Next base: position 11,673 of record VXBB01013909.1, on the reverse strand, counting down.
GGTCTCCTTACAGTACTGCATAGGATGTTTTCTTCATACACAATTCCTGACCTTTGCAATGGTTTGTAGCTAAGCCAATGCCACTGTAGAACTGTGAAGGGATTGGGCTGGCAAAGGGAAAATGGACATCTGCAATGACCAACCTCATCTTTGCATGTTAATCAAGTGTTGATACAGTTGTTGACATGCTCTCTCATGTTAATAAAATGAGTAAATTTATATTTGTGAAATCAACAGTAAGTCCCAAGAACAAGTGGTGTGTAAGACCCTCTGGAAAAGCTGTACATTTGTAAAGAAGAAGGAAGGATTTGTTTTCAGTTTACTGCCCTGTTGACTGACGTATCCAAATCATCTTGTTATTAGCAGGGATTGCCTGATTTGTTGAACTGCCAGTCTGAAGACCTGAGGAGAAGCAGTTTATAAATAAAACAGTGGAAAAGCACACCAGAAAATAAGACAGGACCTTAAATTGCTTGGCTTAAGTGAGATGAAAATACATTGGATTTGGAGGAATTTTTACATGAATCTATTGTTGAAATAGAGATTTGATCCAAATTACAGTATGACCTGTGGAAACCTCTGCACCAAATGACAGATCCACAGATGTAGCTCTTGGTTACAGCTATTTTGCATTCAGAGCCCGGAACCTGTTCTCAGATAATGTGTTATTCTTGGCATTTCACCAGTTCTCTGACTTTATATTGCATCAGTTAGGCAACCTGAAATGTTACACAATATAATCAAGCACTAAAATTTAACACTTGAGTGATAATTTTAATATGAAGAACCCACCCTAATTTCTTATAGCTTTATTTGATTTGAATTCCTTTGAATAATAGAGATGAAACACAAGTCTCCAGGCTAGTGTTTTGACTTGAGAAGCCAGTGTGGTAAGTGACAGAGCAGATTCAATTCTCCCAATAATTTATTTTCAAATGCCTTTAAATAATTTTTTGTTCTAGTGTTTTGAGGATTCTCTGTTTTGTTCACTGAGTCTGTTTCTTAGTAAGAAAACCATTGTCTTGAATGGAAGAGGATCCAGAGAACTGGATTTCACTAATATACTAAAAAAAATTAAATAAATTAAGCAGTGAATTAACCTCCTTTCACATTCCCACTCTTAGCTATGTGACTGCCGTAAAGTGCCTGTTTTTCTTATTCTTGTGTCAAAGTTCACATACAGAGGATGACTAGTGCTCATCAGCATCAGCTTCTCTCCACAAGGTTTGGAGCTGCCAACAGATATTTCTGAACTCAGTAAGACTTCTGGAGGACGTAAAGACCAGGGTTTGTCTGTGGTGGGCAAATGCATCCCAGTAAGAAACTACAACCAGGTTTCAGAGGGGCAGGCAGTTTTAAAATGTGACACACGGGGGATGACCATTCATGGTCTAGTGACACCTGTCAGAAAAATTTATGTTGCCAAGATTTGCATGAATTTTATTTCTAAGAGGCCAGAAGACAGACCAGTGCTAAGAGATGATGCTTGAGCTGATGCTGGAGAATAGATTTTCTTTGCCACTTTCTGAACACAAACACTCAGACCAGCATTGTTTGGCTGGGTTGCTCTTGCCTACTGAATTATTCTTGTTTCCCCTCTGAGTACTTGTCATTTACATTTGCAGCTGCAGCTCTGTAATTTGGGCAGGTTGGAAGTAATTTCAAGCCTTTCAGTATAGCCAGGGCAATTTAGGTGACCTCAGTAAAATGTTTCTCCGTCAAAACAGTTATCCCTGATCAGGTATAGCAGCCTGTGGGAGAAACCTCTCCTAAAACCCAGGACATTTCTTGTGCACGGCTGGAAACTCTTCTGCTTGTCTCATTTAAATTGTCTGTGGTGCAGACAATATGATTATCCAAGGATGAGGCCTGATCAGAATTTTTTTAGCTTTACTTGCCTCTATTTTATATCCAACCCACCTCCAGACCCCACACTTCCAGCATTACAAATTTGCCTTCTTCAGAAACAAATGAGATAGTAAAAAAAATGTAAATTCAAGGAAGTTATTGGAGGGAGAGATGGCATAAGAATCAGATTACACTTTCTTTCTTTCTTTAATTCAGTGTTCTGCAAAATCTGTTTATTTTTATTTAAATGCACATTCCATTGAGAAGTTCTGCTATTGCAAGTATTTAGTCATATTTCCCCTTTGCTGTCTTCAGGTTGACCATGCAGTGAAACAAAAAGCACTCATCAGACTCTGAGGAGAACATTGTAAATCAGAAATCCACTACGACAGAAAATACAGCAAGACTAATAACTCTTGTGCTGATTGTTTCCTTTCCTGAAATAAATGGTACATTTTTCAGGGAGCTGTATGGGGGTTTAATAATGATGTAGATATTATGTTGAACTGGCAGTGAGACTGTGAAGAGGTCCTGACTGCAAAGAAGTATGCAAAAGTAAAGACTTTGGAGGAACCATGAATTAAAGAATAGAGTGGAAAATGTGAGCACAGGTGAAAGTTGCTCAATACTTTCAAGACACTGATGGGAAAACAAACAAACAAACAAAACTTTAAAGAATGCAGTGCAACTCTGTACACTGTGGATCAAAAGGAAGGTAATCTGGCATTAAAGTACATAATGCATGCAGCTGGACTCTACATCCACTTTGCTCCTGCATAATGAGTGCTTTGGATGCAAGGAGAGAGGAGGGCTGAGAATCAGTTCTCACGTGACTTCTGAATTACTGCTGACTTGGGCAAGCCCTTTCTCTTAATTCCTTATCCTACATTTAGAGAAAGTGGGGAATTTAACAGTAGACAACTGGGGATGTGTGTGGAGGGTTCAGTCTCCTCGGGAAGATGACAGGCATGGAGAGCTACTAAATAAGTCATTCAATAGACTGCTAATGGCAGGTGATAATTTCATACCTAGAGCATAAAGAATTTCAAAGCCTTGAACATGACCGGGCCCTGCTTTGGGTAGGAAAGAAAAAATATAATATTGAACCAGGGAGATAAGCAAGAGCTGGAGAAGAGATAAATTTTGCCCTTTTATCTGAAATTAGTTTTATGTCAGAAGAAAGCTCAGGACTGAACTGAGTTATGTTGGAATTGCATGGCAAGATTTTGGCAGTGGAGAGACTACAGGGATAGCTTCTGTGAGCAGCTGTTGGAAGCTTCCTCCATGTCCAACAGAGGTAATGCCAGATGGTTCCAGGACGGACCTGCCACTGGCCAGGGCCGAGCCAGTCACAGATGGTAATAATGACATATTATTGGTGACATATTTAAAAGGAAAAAATTGTTGCACCGATATAATTGTGTTCAAAGAAGTGAGGAGTGCAAAGTGAAAGGAAGAGCTCTGCAGACACCAAGGTCAGTGGGGAATGAGTGGGAGGAGGTACCAAGTGCCTGAGGAGACATTCTCCAGCCCATGGTGAAGACCATGGTGGAGCAGCCCTGCCCCTGCTTCCCATGGAGATCCGTCAGGATGCAGAGATCCACCTGTGGCCCATGGAGGAGCCCCACACTGGAGCACGTGGAGGCCTCAAGGGAGGCTGTGAACCTGTGGGAAGCTCACCCTGGAGCAGGCTCCTATTAGGGACTTGCAGACCCATGGAGAGAGGCACCCATGCTTAAGCAGGTTTCCTGGCAGGACTTATGACCGTGTTGGGGACTGCCCTGGTTTCAGCCAGGACTGAGTTAATTTTTCTGCAGTATGTGTGAGGGAGCAGAGCCTGAAGCCATGTGGACATGTCTAGATTCTTATTCTATACTACTTCAAGTCACAGCAAGAGGTGGAGGTGAGGGAATTTTGAGAAGGAGGACATGGCTTGCAGTCAAAAAACCCAAAAAGTGTGGCAGAGTAGGGAACCTGGCTGCCATTGTTTTTGATTGTCCCATGCTTGGTGAGCATTTTTCCTGTATTCTGCTCCTACCTTTCCAGTCTTGGTATGAGTACCCCCCTTGTATCTTCTCAGCCTGAGACTTGCAAATTTCTGCTTTGCACACCACTAGCAGATAATGCCACCACTTTTCCACCTGTCCCCAGTTCTTTCTCTGAAGCAGCACATCTTCAGCATTGTGGCCCATTTATACTCTCAAGCATGGCAGCTCTGTGGCTGAAGGGTGGTTGACCTCTGACTGATTACACTTCACTGTTCTTGAAGCAGAAGGGGAAGGAGAGAGCAAAACAACTGTCGTTGTTCCAAGTATCATCCTTGTATAAAGAAGTTTACAAGATCTTTGCAGGGACTGAGATTTTTGCTGCTGCTGCTGCAGATCAGTACAAATTAAAAACATGGATGTGTGGATTATCGACTGTCCTGGTTTAGGGACAACTTACTTTGACTTTTAGAGAATCATTCTGTAAATTGCACACAACAAATTGAACCGTAGAGTTCTTAGAGGCTCCACTCAGAGGGAGGTGCTGGTCACAGCTCATTGTGGTCCAGGCCAAAAGGTCTCAGCTAGGATCACTCTTTGTGGGGTAGCAAGAGAGTGGGCTTTGCTCATAGTCATTTTCCTTCCTGTCTGAAATTCAGATTGGTTGCTTTCTGTGAAATTTTGATGACAAAATTATTGTTCCACTTTGGTTGTTATTCAAGCAAGAGAAATCAGTTTCCAATGGTGTTTGTTAAAAACAGGCACTCATTCGGTAGCATCAGTTCCTGAGGGCAGACTGGGTTTCTGATAAGCTCAAGAGGAGCTGAGCCCAGGTGCTGTTCATCAAGGCTGAGGCCTAACCAGCATTTCTGAGATCATCATGTGACTCAAGGTTTGAGATGGGGAGAGAGGATGAATCACCACACTTATAAAAACAAGTCCTTGAGGCTGGGTGGAGGCAGCATATGACTCTTCTGTTTCACTTGACCAATATGCATATCACCTTCTTACAGCCTGAGTACAATGCACAAAGTCACCTTCCTGCTGTGTCTGCTTCTCTGTCTGCATTCATGTGGACTGTGCTTTTGGCATTTGCTCCACTGGGTGGGCAGGCAGGGGATTGCTCCTGTAGCTAATGCTACAAGCTCCTGACAAGCCTGAATGGTCATGAAGTGTAAGTGAGCTAAAATGTTTGCTTGCAACAGATCTGTGAACCTATGCCTAGAAAGAGAGATATATTCTATTTCTTGGCATGGTGAATGGGAGTGTCTGTAAATGGTGTTTTAGCAGATGTCCTGTGTTGTGGCACTTGCTGTTCAGAGTTATTTCAGTGCTGATTCAGTACTATCAGGGTCCAAGTCTAGATGCTGAAAACTACATTAAAATGCTAAATATATCTCTGACTACCACAAAAACCTCTCTGACCCCCTCTTTTGTAACATAATTAACGTACTCTTTGTAACAGCAACTGAGTCATATACTTCCCAGGTGGAATTTTGATAATTTTGGCTATTGTTAATACAAATAATTCTCAGCATAGGCAATCACCATAAGTTCAAGTGTCTTGCTTCATGTAGCATGTGCATGCTGTTGAGTGATGCCATGTTTCTGCTGTGGTTTGTGCAGCTTGAGAGTGAATTTTCTGCCTAGGCAGGAGTGACATTTGGGAGGTGGCACTGGGAGGAGTGAAATGCCAAGAGAATGACTAGAAACAGGCAGACTTGCAGAAGAAATAACCAGGAGGAGGAGTGCAGAGCAGCAAAGGCAGTTGGGGTAGCTGGGAGATTCGGTATAAAAGAGTTCCCTGTACTAGAAAAGGAAGAAGTTGAGGGAGACTTCCTGAAAACTGCTTGGAGCCTACTTGTTGGGAATCAGACTTTATAAGGGAGAGCAAGCCAAATTGTGGAGATGCCTGATATCCAGAAAATATGCATGAATAGTTTGGGGATAGTCCTGTGGAACACAGTAAAACTACCTCTAGGACTGGAGAACAGATCTGAGTGCCAAAGGAGGAGGAGAAAAACATTCCTTATGCAATCACTGGAAGAAGAAATGAAAGCAGATTGAGAGAACAGGGGTCCTACAGCAAGAAAGGCCTTACTGAGAGCAAGAGCTGTGCAGAGCATGTGGACAATGCTGCTTTCCATGCCCTGCTCTTGGGAAGCACTGACTGAAGATCAAAGAGACCAGCAGAAGTTGCAGCATGGCAGGAGGGACTGATGAGGAATCCTTGTGTGGAATAACATGTTTGGAGATCCTGAAGGCATATCTCTGGTGAAAGAGACTAACACGGTCCTAGAGTCCTAAGAGTACTTGCAACAATCTTGAGAAGCAAAGGAAAGGTTTCACCAAACATTGTGTCTTCTGCCAAAGTTTGCCATTAGCCCTGTAAGCTGGGCTGCCTTCATGAGTTCATGAAGGCTAGGAAAAGGATATTGTGTCTGTAATTACTCTGCCATGCCTTGATGAAGCATCAGACACTTGAGGGATATAATTTTGGATGATGTGATGATGGATCTGCTCTGCAGCAATTCCCCAGATAATTCCAGGAAAGCAGGCCAGGGGCCTGTGGGACTTCAAGGGGTAATGAAGGGTCACTGTCACCTGACTCCTTTCATTTTGCTTATGCTTTGAAGAATGGCCCTGGTAACTGTTGACAACACAGGCAAAGGTTGCTCTGGCTGGTTCCTTGCCAGGCCATTCAGCTTGCATGAATGTGTGACCCACAGCAGTGTAGGAATTACGGCTCCAAGTGCCAGGACACAGAGTCAGGTGAGGAATCACGCTAGGGCTGCATACGTGTCAAACAAAAGTGCTGAAGGTAAGTCCAGGGAAGATGGAAATTCAATGTTCAGTGGAAGGAGAAGAGCTCACCTGCTTTCATTTTCAGATTTTTTGTGAAAGAGGGGTCTTATGGTATATCTGAGTTTTTGTTTAGTAAGCCGTGTTTAGTAGGTCATGAAAGCTACCACAGAGATGACAGGGAGTCCAAGTGCTTATAATAACACAAAATTCAAAATTTAAATCTGTTTTTCTTCCTATTTGTGTCTTCTCGTCAGTTTAAGGAATAATTCACTAAGCTCTGGATTGCTCTCCCTCTAAAGAGAAGCATGACCTGAATTTTGGCTGTTGCAAGTAAAGTTAGTTACAGCTTTAGAAGAAAAATAAAAAATAAAACCAAAAAACGCCGACTCTTCATATACATAAAATCTGTCATGCTTTAACCCCAGGTGGCAACTAAGCACCACATGGCCACTGGCTCACCCTCCCCACAGTGGGATGGGGAAGAGAATCAAAAGAGTGAAAGTAAGAAAAGTCCTGGTTTGAGATAAGGGCAGTTTATTAGGGAAAGCAAAAGTCACACACACAAGAAAAGCAAAAGAAGGAATTCATTTACCACTGCCCACTGTCAGGCAGGTGTTCAACCATCTCTAGGAAAGCAGGGCTCTATCATGCGTAATGCTTATTTGAAAAGAAAAATGTGAATACTTTGAATGTTCGCTCTTCTCCCAGCTTCATATGCTGAGCATGATGTTCTGTAGTATGGAATACCACCTTGGTAAGTTCAGATCAAATGTCCTGGCTGTCTTCCCTCACAGCCTCTGGTGCACCTGCTCACTGGGAGAGCACAGGAAACTGAAATATCCTTGACTTAGAGTAAGCCCTGCTTACTAACTGCTAAGACATCAGTGTTTTATCAACATTATTCTCATAGAAAATCCAAAATACAGCACTGTACCAGCTTCTAAGAAAACCAACTCTATCATTGCTGAAACCATGTTTGAATGTTTCTCAAGATGCAAATTAAATATAATAATGATATTCAAACCCCACCAAAATTCATTTTTTAGGGAGGACTAAGTATTACTTGTTAGTTATGTGCCCCCAAGAAAATATTCTTTGTCCATGGAAGAACTGGTTCTTTTTCTGAGATGCAGGAATGTGACAATTTTCAAGTGAATCATGCAATTTTTTTCCTATCTTTCATACCACTTCTGATATCCCAGAGATGGTGTTAACACTTCCCAGTTCAATGTTTCTATGAATTTAAATAGCACACAGCTGACCCTTACCTTCTAGCTCATTAATAAAATGCTAGAACACACCTGACCTAAAATCTAATTCTTTTGAGAAATATTACTGCTTGACTTAATTCACTGCTGTTCAACACTGCCCTTTGTATGCTAAATCCCTTCATGCTGCTGAAATTTATGCAACATCATTGACAGCTAAAATGACCTGAGTTAACACTCTTGGGTAAGGCTGTTACAGTTTTTGTTTCCAAAACCAGGAAGAAGCTTCATTACTGAAGTCCACCTATAGAGAGAATACATGGGAACTGATGTAGTAGCTATATAGCTATTACTGGGCTACTGTAGTAGCTATATTAGCTGTATTGAACTAGATAGATGTCTTACACAGTAAGTTATAGCTAACTGTTAGCAAATGAGTGATCAGAATTATTTTTTCTTTAAAATTTCTGAGTGTTTGGAAGTCATTAGAAAAAAATCTGTCTGACTTCTCTGAGCTTGGGGTTGGATTCTTTGTGTGTTTTGCACTCCTAGTCATTGTGGTGGTCTGTAATTGTTTCCCAGTGAGGCCCTAAATCCCATGTAAGTAATCAATACAAGCCCGTAAGCGTTCATGTATCTTTTGCCAGCTTATTACAGAATCTACTATACTCATCTGGATGGTGGAAATAGTGTTGGATCTTTTGTACTCCTTTTCATCCTCATGGAGCTACAGAGAAGTAGATGATGCAAAACTCAATCCATATTCCTCCTCTGAGCCCCCCTCAAATGTGATTGTTGGCTAGCTTTTACTGCCAGGGCACCAAGAGAAGCTGTTATCCAAAGTTCTGGAAGCAGTTTTGTCATCCATTTGTTTACAGTTGCCAGTCTGTTTTTAACTCAAAAGCCTCAAATCAGTCTGGAACCACGGAAATACTGCCGGTGATTTTTGGCTTGAGGTAGGTGTAGATGCAATGTGCAGCATGCCACCAGTCAGCAGTCACATTAGCATCTATACCAGTGCAGAGAAGAAAATATATCAGCCCATGAGTCTGAACTTAGATATTCAGGGGAAAGGAAGGCAGGCAATTATGAATATTTGCCTCTAATCTGAAGACTGATTTAGAGAAGCACAGATGTAGGAAATTAGTCAGAAACCCAGGGATGAACACTGTTTAATATTCACTCCATTGTCCTCAGGACCTAACTACACACTCTCTGAAACTGGAGTCTGAAGGACTTTTGTGGGAGCAGTTTCTGGAGAAGGGTAGGACAGAACAGGTCTTCAAAGTAGAATGGCACTTGATGAAACAAGCTCCCCTCTATTCTCTCAGAGCTTGTGTAGTTGTGGCTTGATAAATGAAGCCATTATATAATAGTTTTGATCTCTAGCCCCCTGGAAGGGGATGAAACTGTCTGGCGCCAGGTGACCAGTAATGTCTCTAGCTAAGTGACCCTGTGGTTCCATCCTAGCCCTCAGCCACAACCTCTCAGCTGGCCTGCTGCTCCAGCAGCTGTGTGGCAGATGGTGGTCCCTGCTCATTTCCTTTCAGCTCTTCAGATAAGGGATTTTTGTCATTGCCTTGCCCAGCAGTCAAGCACTGAGGACATTTGCTGCCTTTGTGTTACTTTTCCTAAGGTTTCTTGGATGTGATACAAGGACTGGGAAGGGGAGCGGAAGCCAGCTTTGTCCTTTTCTTGGCCAGCATGGGATGAGGTGGGCTCTTCTTTATCTGTCTTCAGCAGATGGCTGGGGCTATGAGAAAGGACTAGATGAAAGTGCAGGGGATGACACACTTTTCTCTGTTGAGCGTACTAAGAGGAGAGAGTCGTTTTTCAGGAGTTTCTAGTATAGCCATCTCTCACATATTGCTTCCTGGAACTAAGGGAAGAAGTGGAGATGTTGACTGGATTAGTAGGAAACTTGTTAGTTTGTGCTAGAGAATCTCTTGCTGCTACCTTTTTGGCAATTTTACTTGTGCCAGCTGAAATACACCATCCCGGTCTTCTTTATTTCACAGTGCACAGGGACTTAGAAACTTTGCTTCCCATTTAGGCATTATAAAGCTTTCAGTGTCATGGATTATCAAGTGTCCCAAATGTACAGGACATTAGCCAGCATCTCCTCCATGCATAACTATTTCCCATGCCACTCTGGCTTTTCTATACTTTTTTTAAAATGTTTAGCCAAGAACTTGTCACCAAAGGGCTTATATTTATTTCTGTTGGAGCCAGAGCTTCAAACACTTTTTTGTTTTTGTTGTAATGTCCAGAAGGCAATTGTGCTTGCCTGCTGTTGCACCTGCATTGTTAGTATTAATAATAAATATGTGCCATTTAAACAGGGGCTTTTTTTGTGCTAAGTGCTTCATAAACAATTTCAAAAACTAGCATTAAAAGTGTATAAATGTTCCATGGCTGGGCACTTGAAAGCTGGGAAATGCTAATGTGAACCTGGCTACCATCGTTATGTGTTTTGTGCATAATTATTATTTATTAATTATTGACTTATTCAAGTCCCCAAATCCAATGAGCTGGAAATACACAGAGAGAAAAACCAAGGATATGTGGCCTAGGAAGAGTACAGGGATACTGTTCAGATGTGTAGGGATGGGATCAGCAAAGCTAAGACACAAATGGAACAGAACTTGGCAAGGGATGTAAAGAATAACAAAAAGAAACTATATATGTAAATGAGTCAGAAAAGGAAGGCCAGGGAGGGCGTACCCCTGATAAATGAGAAGGGAGAACAGGTGACAAAGGATGTGGAGAAGGCAGAGGGATCCAATGAGTTCTTTGCCTCAGTCTTCACTGGCAGTCAGGCTTCTTCTCCCTTCTCTCAAGTCCCTGAACCTCCAGGTGGGGGCTGGGGAAATGAAGTCCCTCCCAGTGTAAGGAAAGAGCAGGTTCAAGACCACCTGATGAAACTGAATAGACACAAGTCTGTGGGGTCTGAAAGCATAAAAGCCAGGGTCCTGAGGAAACTGGCTGATATTGCCACCAAAACTTTCTACATCATATTTGAAAAGTAACAGTGGTCAGGAGACTGAAAAAAAGGAAATGTCACTCTTATTTTAGAAAGGGGGGAAGGGAAGATCCAGGGAACTACAGACCAGTAAGTCTCACCTCTGTGCCTGGGAAATTGATGGAGCAGATCGTTGGGCAATCAATGTCAATGCACATGCAAGACTAGGGGGTGATCTGAGACACCCAGCATAGCTTTCTTTAACAAGGGCAAATTGTGCCTGACCAATCTGGGGACCTTCTGTGATGAAGTGATGGCAGTGATCGACAAGACAAGACCAACAGATGTCACCTACCTAGATTTCTGTGAGGATTTTGATATGGTCCCAATCACATCCTGATGTCCAAACTGGAGGGACATGGGTTTGATAGATAACTATCTATCAAACCCATAATAGACAGATAGATAACTATAGATGGACTATTCAGTGGCTAAGGAATTGTCCAGATGGGTGCAACCAGAGGGTTGTGGTTCTATGTCCAGGTGGAAGCTGGTGACAAGTTATGTCCGTCAGGGCTCTCTGCTGGGACTGGTGCTCTTCAATATCCTCATCAATGTCACAGACAGTGGGATTGAGTGCATCCCCAGCAGGTTTGGAGAGGACACAAAACTGAGCAGTGCAGCTGACACAACAGAAGGATGAGATGCCTTTCAGAGGGACCTGGACAAAGTTGAGGATTGGGCCTATGAACTTCATGAAGTTCAACTAGCCCCAATTCTAGGTGCTGCACCTTGGCTGAGGCAATCCCAGATGTAAATACAGACTGGGAGATGGACTCACTGAGAGCAGCCCTGTAGAGAAGGA
>VXBB01013905.1:16734-26905 GCA_013399915.1 Illadopsis cleaveri | reverse complement strand
CCTGCTGCTGCCTGCCTCGTTCCTTCTGTGGGTCCGATCCTCCTACATGAATGAACTTTTATTTATGTTCCAAATGGGACGGGGGCCTGTGGCTGGCTCTGCTCTGCACATTTTACAGCCTACCAAGAAATCCCATCCTGCCACTGCCTAGACTTTCTACTGCCCTTTGGGAAAACTTCTTCAAGTAAAGATGACTCCAATAAAAAAAAAAGGGAAAAAAAGAATTTAACACACGTGTGCTGGGTGCATTGGGAAGCCAGCTCTGGATAAAATGTGGGCCAGCAGTTCCTGTTTAAAGCTGGCAGTGATGTGTTACAGTTCCTCAGATAACAGATTCATTTAAAATAAATCTGTTGAAATAAAATAATCTGTTAAATAATAATAATAATTTTAAAAATCTGTTAAAATTAAATAAAATTTATCTGCTGAACTTGTTGCACTGGGTGAAATGGCAAACACAACACAAGCTGGGCTGTGCCTGTCTGCCATGCTCAGGGACAGCACAGGGACTGCAGAGAGGAGCACACAGATTTCTCTCCTGCTGCCAGTCCAAAGGAGGATTTATTAGAAGAATGTAACAAAAATTAGCAAGAAATGCTGTATCTTCCCCTAATTTTTTTCCTTTGCCAGGAAATTTAAGGCCAGAATTTATGAGGCAGTTCTAATAATAACAGCTGACTATAACTAGAAATGGCATTTCACAGTGTGCCTAAGTACACTTATTGAGAAAGACTAAAAGAAAATTAACTGGAAGATTTCATTTGGTCAACTACAGCTTTCTACTTCAAGCAACTATATTAGATACATCCTTTATTCTGCTGAGAAGGTCCCTCAGTGCCAATTCCCTACCAAATGATCATTAGCAGCATTATTTCTGTGTTTTAATCTAGTCCAGCAACTGGAAAAACCAACATTAGCACTGAGACAATTGCAGCCTTAAGTGACTTTGGCAAGACTGAAACTCAGCATCACAGTTTTTGTGTTATAATGAATACTGAGAAATTGCAGTGTGAAAAAAAAAAAAAGTCTTAAAGTGGTTTGTGAATTGGAGAATGACCTTGGAAATGAGGTGTTTTAGCAACTGTTCAGTTTCTGGGGTGGGCTGATGCTGGCTGGACACCAAACCCTTGCCACGTTAATGACACATTCCTGAAAGGGAAATCTGCTGGGATGGGTCAGGACCTTGACAAGACTTTCTTTTATCTGATCTACTGGAGAAAGGTGGCAAGAATTGCATGTCTGGAGGAGGAGGCCAAAGAAATCCTACGAATGTGTCAGTGGGAATGTTAACAGCACTCTGGAAAGAGCAGAGGCCTCGTGTTCTGATGGTCAGGAAATTCACACGGGTTCCTTCGTGACATTGAAGAAATGCCCAAGGATTACCCAGCCCAACACGGAGGGGAGCACTGGAAATGCAAAGGGAATCCCTGTGCCACTCTGATCCCTGCTGGGAAACAGAAACTCCCACACACAGGGCTCAGGCTGCTGAATGTTCACTGCAGGAACATTGAGAAATCCCTCCTGTTCCAGGGCAGAGCAGTGCCATGGACCCACACAGGGCAGGGACCAGCCTGGCACCTGCCTGGGAACCCCTGAACACCAGGAGAGCCACCCCTCCACGTGTCCTTTGTCCCTGCAGCTCGTGGTGCCACCTGCCTGTCCCTGTCCCTACTGCTATGTCCGAGCCCCATGTCCTGCAGCAGCTCCACCTCCTGCCTGTCTATGTCCCATCCCTGTCCTGTCCTGTCCCTATCCCCACGTGCCCCCTGCAGGAGCTCCAAGTCCTGCAGAAGCTCCATCTCCTGCCTGTCCCTGTCCCTGCCCTGTGCCATCCCATCCATGTCCCATCCCTGTCCCATCCCTGTCCTGTCCTGTCCCTATCCCCACGTGCCCCCTGCAGGAGCTCCAAGTCCTGCAGAAGCTCCATCTCCTGCCTGTCCCTGTCCCTGCCCTGTCCCATCCCATCCATGTCCCATCCCTGTCCCCCTGCCTGTCTCATCCCTGTCCCATCCCTGGCCTGTCCTGTCCCTATCCCCACGTGCCCCCTGCAGGAGCTCCATGTCCTGCAGCAGCTCCCCCTCCTGCCTGTCCCTGTCCCTGCCCTGGCCCATCCCATTCATGTCCCAACGCTGTCCCCGTGCCTGTCTCATCCCTGCCCCATCCCTGTTCCTGTCCTGTCACTGCCCCTGCCCCATCCCTGTCTCTGTCCCAACCTTGTCCCATCCCATCCCTGTCCCCTCCCTGTCCCATCCCCAGGTACCTTCTGCAGCAGCTCGATCTCCTGCTGTTTGGCGTTGAGGACAGCCAAGGCTTGCTCATGCTCCAGCTCCAGCTGTTGCCGCCGTTCCGCAGCCTCTCGCATGTGCTGGGACAGGAGAAGGAGAACAAGGAGAAGAGATGGGTTCTGTGCTCTGCCAGGGCAGGGACAGGGGTTTTGTTCTGTCTGGGAGCTATGGNATGTCCTGCAGCAGCTCCACCTCCTGCCTGTCCCTGTCCCATCCCTGTCCTGTCCTGTCCCTATCCCCACGTGCCCCCTGCAGGAGCTCCAAGTCCTGCAGAAGCTCCATCTCCTGCCTGTCCCTGTCCCTGCCCTGTCCCATCCCATCCATGTCCCATCCCTGTCCCATCCCCAGGTACCTTCTGCAGCAGCTCGATCTCCTGCTGTTTGGCGTTGAGGACAGCCAAGGCTTGCTCATGCTCCAGCTCCAGCTGTTGCCGCCGTTCCGCAGCCTCTCGCATGTGCTGGGACAGGAGAAGGAGAACAAGGAGAAGAGATGGGTTCTGTGCTCTGCCAGGGCAGGCATGGGGGTTTTGTTCTGTCTGGGAGCTATGGGGTCCCTGGCAGGGCAGGGGTGAAATGAACTTTTTTTTCCCCTGATAATTTAAATCATGAGGAAGGCCAGTTGGTAGAATGGGTGGTGTTCATTCAGGTGAGATGAGAATCAGAGCCATTCTTCTTGGTCCTTATAAAATACTAAGAACAGACATTGCCCGTGGATTTCTGTACAGTGTGCAGAGCAGAAATGTCTACAGGCAAACAGCAAATCCTCACAAAACTCCCAGAAAACAAGTAACAGCTGAGGGTGAAAATTTACAGTGTGAGAAATCCTTTTGCTGTTGTTGTTGTTTATGATCAAACAAAAAGTGAATAAATCCCAAGCAGAGGCCAAATGGAGAAATTTCTGCTTCTTTTGGAGACATATCCAGGCTGAGAGCTGTCAGCCTCCCTGGCTGTCCCTCTGGGCTCTGGGTAACATGTAGCAGGCAATAACAGCTCTTTACAGCTTAGAAATATGCCTGATAAAACTCTCTCTTGCAGACAATGAGATATTCTGGGCTGTTCTTGTCAATTTTTTGTTTTCCCAAGTGCTGATTTCTAATGGGTTTGTGTGTAATAACTCGGTGCTGCAGATAAGGCTTTGTGCCTCTGCTCTCAGACTGTGATGGGAATAGGATGTAATTTGGAAAATAAAAATCTTTAATACCAGGCTCACCAGGGAGGAGATCAGAATCTAGACAGAGATCTTTCTTAACTCCCATTTATTAAGAGGGTGTTTGAAAGTTACAGGGATGCTGGGGGAGTAATATCCACCTGTAATGAAAAAGATTTCTATCTGCAAAGGGTGTCTGGACACTGTGCAGCTTCCCAGGAACTGTGTCCTCTCCCCAGGAGCTTTGCCCATATTGCTCTGAGTCATTAGACTCAAACACACTTTGGGAGTTGTCTGTGAGCACTGAGTTGTGAGGTTTTTATCCCTTTTGTCCCATCCCACCTGTGCTGGTCCTGTTCTGTCTCCTTTTCTGGAGAGGATAGGCAGAGATCAGCACAGGTCAGCTGCTTCTTTTGGGTCAGCATTTGTACAACAGATCCCAGCAGCACATCCCAGATGGGGGGCACTGAGGGAATTGCCAGGGTAATGTTTCTCAGGCTTTAGTTTTTCAGCACAAAGCTCCCTAAGGAGCAGGATGGAATGGGCCCTGTGTCCTGTGCACCCCAAACCATGAGTGTGCCTGCAGGATGGGATGGGTCCTGTCACTGTGCACCCCAAACCATGAGTGTGCCTGCAGGATGGAACAGATCCTGTCACTATGCACCCCAAACCATGAGTGTGCCTGCAGGGTGGAACAGATCCTGTCACTGTGCACCCCAAACCATGAGTGTGCCTGCAGGGTGGAACAGATCCTGTCACTGTGCACCCCAAACCATGAGTGTGCCTGCAGGGTGGAACAGATCCTGTCATTGTGCACCCCAAACCATGAGTGTGCCTGCAGGGTGGAACAGATCCTGTCACTGTGCACCCCAAACCATGAGTGTGCCTGCAGGGTGGAACAGATCCTGTCACTGTGCACCCCAAACCATGAGTGTGCCTGCAGGGTGGAACAGATCCTGTCATTGTGCACCCCAAACCATGAGTGTGCCTGCAGGGTGGAACAGATCCTGTCACTGTGCACCCCAAACCATGAGTGTGCCTGCAGGGTGGAACAGATCCTGTCACTGTGCACCCCAAACCATGAGTGTGCCTGCAGGGTGGAACAGATCCTGTCATTGTGCACCCCAAACCATGAGTGTGCCTGCAGGGTGGAACAGATCCTGTCACTGTGCACCCCAAACCATGAGTGTGCCTGCAGGGTGGAACAGATCCTGTCACTGTGCACCCCAAACCATGAGTGTGCCTGCAGGGTGGAACAGATCCTGTCATTGTGCACCCCAAACCATGAGTGTGCCTGCAGGATGGAACAGATCCTGTCATTGTGCACCCCAAACCATGAGTGTGCCTGCAGGATGGAACAGGTCCTGTCACTGTGCACCCCAAACCATGAGTAGGGTGGGACAGATCCTGTCACTGTGCACCCCAAACCAGGAGTGTGCCTGCAGGGTGGAACAGATCCTGTCCCTGTGCACCCCAAACCATGAGTGTGCCTGCAGGGTGGAACAGATCCTGTCACTGTGCACCCCAAAGTGAAATACCCGGGCAGTTTGTTCATGTTCTCGTCCTCTCTCTCTCATTTAGGCTGCAATAACTGCACAGTGCAATGTGCAATGCTGATGAGGTGTCAGGCAAAGGTCTCTGGATGTCTCTGTGCTGTGTGGGATCCCTGTCAGCCCCTGGGGCTCCCATCCCACACCTCTGACCAGGACTGAGAGGGGCACTCAGTGCCCAGGTGTGCAGTGACCCCCTGGGGGGGCACCAGGAATGATGGAGGAGCAATGGAAGTGCTGGAGCGATGGAATTTATGATTTATACTCACCTTTAGGACCTGCTCTAAGTTCTCCAGCTTGGCTTGGAGCTGGTGTTTTCCCCTTGCAGCCAAATCTCGTCCTTTGGTCACCCTGAGGAGGGTTTCCCGAAGGTGGTCATAGTCTGGTTTTACCTGGGAGAGATAAAATGGGGTTAGTGCCCAAACTGCAAAGGGTGGAGGCAAAACTGACACAAATACTCCTGCATGTTAAAAATGGAGAAAGGAAAAGGTTCAGAGGAAATAGGAAAAAAAACCTCCAAAGGGAATGTTCATTGAGGAAACTCTGTGTCTCACACATTTTCTCTCAGCAGGGACCAGAGCCTGGCACCAAGCTGGAGTCATGCATAAGTCATGTCAATTTAAACAAATCCACTCCATCATGCACAAAATGAATGACAGTCAAAACATCCTAAATTCCCTGGCTCTCAGGGGCCTCAGAGATGGGCGTGCTGTATAAAGAGGCAGAGATCTAACAGATATATAGATATATGTATATATAAAATAAAACTCAAATTTACATTTCTTCTGGACTCTTTTAAGTGTAAACCAACTTCAGAATAAACTCAAATACACATCTGTAAACACTTGAAATCAGTGTACCTGCAATCCAAAAATAAGTATTCTTCTGCAATAAACCCCTTGCCCCCCCTTAAAACATTTCTATAAGAAGGTATTTAAAGGACCAGAGACTCATGAAATAAGATGTGTTTTATGATTTAATTCACTTGGTCCTGTGTTAACCAGTTCAGTGGATTTTTGCACAGGATTTTGTGAGTCATCAGTGATGGCAACTACTGCATAAACAGACACAGAAAACAAGAAAATACATTGAATTATTTTAGCCTGCGATTGAAAAGTTCTTTCTTTAATTCAGATCAGCTGAAAATCTGATTTCTTAGCCCTGATGACTTTCTGAGTTTGAGTTCTGTATTGATGCACAACAGGATTATTACAGCTTGTACCATATCAGAAACTGCACCTTTTACATTAAGAAAAAATCAAGCAGGAATGAACACCTGGGTAAAAACTCCCATTATTATTTTCACACAATGTGAATTATTTTCTGCATAATATTTAATGTTTTCTGTGAATTTTCTGCAGTGTTTACAGAAGGTGAGGAAGCAATAACATTTCTGGTGAGCAGAGCTCCAGGCAGCATCTGCTCTCCTCTGTGACTGCAGCACAGCCAGGGCTGGCAGGGAAAGGGAAAATAAATCCCAGTGCTCAGGATGCAACCCTGGGCAGGAGGCAAATTCCTGCCCCCCTCCTTCCCCAGTGTCATTACTGGTTTGTTTGGGGGTGTTTTTTTTGTTTTGTTTTTTGGTGTTTTGAGGTTTTTGTGGGGTTTTTTTGGTTTTTTTAATTTTGGTTTGGGGTTTTTTTGTTGTTGTTGTTGGTTTTTTGTGGAGTTTTGTTTGTTTGGGGTTTTTTTTTGGGTTTTGTTGGTGGGGGGTTTTTTTGTTTGGCTTTTTTTTTGTTTTTTTTTTTTAATATAAGAGCACGTGGCATTAAGCAATCCTGGCCATGGATCTCTCTGCTGGCCATTTCCTAATGCAATGTTTTGGGAGCTGACTCAGCCTTTCCTGTCTGCCTGCTGGCTCCGGGTTGTTAACTCGCAAACGTTGCCATGGACCAAACAAGGTAAATGGCTGCAGCCAGCCCCTGCATTCAGCTCTGCAGAGGGGCTCTTTGGAGTGCAGTGGACTAGAAAAAAAGGGAGGAAAAGGGAACAAATCATGTTTTCCACAAGAACTGATGCAATTATTGTCAACCTCAGGATTTTTTTTTTTTTCTGTGCACAGATTTTTCTTTTCCCTTCCTCTCAGTTCTTTATAATGAAGGAAACTTATTAAACAATGGATTTTCAGAATCCATTAACTCCTGCATCCTTCATATTGTTTTGATCAGCCAGTGCATATTGTTGAGGAATAATGGGGTGGAAAAAGGAAACAGTGAGGTACCAGGATCAATGGTGCAATCCTGTTCCTGTCTGGGATTCTCAGTTCATTTCCTCAGCATTAATGAACTACAATATTGTGAGCAAGTCACAAAGTGAGGTTATTTTTGTCAGACTTTAGATTTCCCTGTCTCCAAAACAATTCACACCAACTGCCCACCTCTGGAAAGAAGTTCTTCTAAAACTCCCAGTTGTCATATTCTGAATATTTTTGGGAGCAAGGGAGCAGAGTTCCCTTCTGCTCTGAGCTTCTCCTGCTGGCAGGGAAGGGGCCCTCAGAACAAACAGCTCTGACCAGGCTGCTGATGGAATTTTGGGAAGAGATGGATTAGAGACAGGCAGAGCTGCAGGTGTTTTACACAGCCCAGGATCTTCCCTTTGGGACCCCAGTGTGCCACCCTGAACTGGCCAAGGCTCAGGAACACACCAGTGACTCTGACCATTTCTCTGCTTCCTCCTCTGCCAGATCAGCTTTTGAGCAAGGTTTTGGTTTTGAGGACTGGAAAGAACAAACCAAATCTACCCAACTCCTTGTGCTAAACACTGATATCTTTTGTATTTCTGCAGGACACTCTCCCCAGGACCCCTCCTCTGAGGATGGTGTATGACAGGGAGTGCTGTGATACACACATTTATATAACCAGATGGCATCACAGAGCTTGATGAGACTATCATTTCCTTCTGCTTTTTTAGGCAACATTTGCTCTGAAATGTGACTTCAATGCTCCCTCCAAGCAGGCTGCTGGAGAACATATGGGATATACATGAACCTGAATTACTCAGGGAGCATATCAAAACATCAGTGTTCCCAGTGGCAAAAACAGCTGACCTAAATAGAGAGCCTCAGAAACAGCTCTGGTTTCATGACAAGAACAGGGAACATTTTGGTCTGTGATGCCTCTGTTCAACTCATCAAACCAATTTATTTTGCATCCTGTATCTTCGCACTCACTCACTGTGCCCTCCTTGGGTCAGTCTGAGGGTCTGTGAGGTGCCCTCGTCTTCCTGAACATTCCACAGAGAGCAGCTCCTGAAAACCATCCCAGGAACTCCTGAAACCATCCCCAGCACCTCCTGAAAACCATCCCCAGCACCTCCTGAACCCACCCTGAGGCAGGAGCAGCTCCTGTTCCTGGTGAGCAGCTCCTGCTCCTGGCCACCCCCAGCCCTCTGTTCCAGGCACCAGGGACTGCAGCTCCTCACAGCTGGCATTGCTCAGGGACATCACTGGGGAGGCACCATGGAAATGTCAGGTGTGCTGTGGAAATCCATCCTGAAGGTGCAATGCCTGCTGCATTTCCCATTCAAACACCAGCTGGTTTGTACTCAGGTGAGACCCAGCCCAGTGCCACACACTCCCGAGGACACAGAGCCCTCCCACAGCCTCTCCACACCTGGGCAGGATTTTGTTCCCCCAGCAGAGCACCAAAGCCAGCAGAGTCAGACACAATTTCAGCTTTGTTTGGTGACTCAGGGGCAGCCAGCCTCACCCCCACTCCCTCCCAGAGCCCAATTTCAGCCAGCACAGCGTGCAGAAAGGAGCAGAGGCTTTGGCAGTGCCACACAACAGAACTCACACACGCTCCTCCAGCCCCATTGGCTTGGGTGAAGTTGGCCTGTTTTTCAGGCCAGCTCTCAAGGGTGAAAAAGAATAAATTAATTTAGGCAGGTTTTCCCTTCGGGGCTGAGCCCTAACTCTGTCAGAATTCTGCATCCAAAGCTGTGGAGTTTCACACATTCTGAACAATAAAATGCCATCTAAACTGCACAATCCATCCTCAGCCTCTGCGTGTGGGGTAAAAAAACCTCAAAAAATCTCTTATGCAAGGAGGAAAACAAAAGGTTTGTTGGCATTCAGGGTACACAGCCAGGCTTATAGATTGTTAAATTTGTTAAAAGTGAGACAGCACTCTTATCACGAGTTCTTGGTTGTGCTGAGGCTGTTGTCTGAGATCAGCAGTGCAAACACCCAGAATTTTTGCTCTGTGCCTTTCACAGTATTTAATAGATGAGAAGAAACAAGCACCCACAGGATGATGAATTCTGACATTACAACAGTGAGAAGGAATTTTATTTCTAACTTAGTGGCTAACATGACAAATGTTGACCTCTGTATTTCAAACTGGTTTTAGGAGACTTTTCCAATGCACTTCAGGACAAACATCACCCACAATAAAGCACTGTCAGCCATGCTGAGAGTCACAGGACTCACATTTTTATTGTCACCAGAGTACTGAGCCTTCATGGCATTAATGGTGCACATTACTGTGTGTCAGCTAGAATATAAAACTGCCCAAGTGGGACTTTATCTTTATGTGCCTGGTGAGGTAAAGAGCAAAGGTAATGTGCAAACAACAATACAGAGAAGAGAAACCCATTAGGAAAGGGAGAAATCTGTGGCCAGATGGGGGAATAAAATGAAGTGATGCTGTGACACACATGGCTGCCTCCTCTCATCAGGTATTATAATAACTGCCTTTTCACACAAAACCAATCCCACTTCATCAGCAACAGGAAACATCAGCTGGGCTCCTGTCAGATGGACAGGAATTTTCCAGAAAAAGAAGAGAATTCCTCAATTGAGTCTCACCAAAACCATCCAAAAGAGTCTTTTCCTAAAGCCTAATGCCAATTTACCAGGCCAAGAAAACACACATCAGGGGCATGATGCACCTCTCTGAAGCCCAGGAACGTTCCCCTGAAAATCCCACCTGTTCCTGAGACAGTTAGTGGTGATTTATTTTAAATTAGGGTTTTTTCATGCAGTCACAGAGCAGCAGAACCCGATGTCTGTCGCACCCCCTGTCCCCCCTGCAGCAGGTGACACCTGGGGACAGAAGAGAGCCGTGCTCTTACCTGGCCATGCTGCAGGGCTGGGGGGCACACGCTGGCATCCTGCAGGCTCCTCCCCTGCTCAGCATCCTTCAGTTCATCCTCCTGCAACACAAACACACAGGGGGGTCACAGGGGGGG
>VXBB01013904.1:170937-190291 GCA_013399915.1 Illadopsis cleaveri | reverse complement strand
TTGTTTAACTTATTCTTAAGGTGTGACCACTAAAAACTATACTGAGTGACCTCTAGAAAACCCACTATCTCTCGTTAACACCTTAACATCTAATTTCTGCTGCGCCACAAGTCTCACAGGCTAATTTTAACTGTGCAACAGGCTCCACAGGCCTCAAGGTCAGGCCTGAGCTGGAGTAGCTCAGGCTGGGGTAGCTCAAACCTAAGAAAACCTGCTACATTTCTGCTTTTGATATATTCTAAGAGAGCTAACTGAAAAATATATTTCCCTTTTCTTCTGCACATACCTCATTTCAACATTGCTTGAAAAATTTAATTTCAAATTCTAGTTCTGTGAAAGAATAATGATCCTTTTCATATGCTAGATTTCCAGTCCCGTGAATTTTTACATTCACTCTTCACAGTGGTAGAACAGCAATGGGATGATTCTAATATGAACTTTCCTATTTCCTTTTCTTCTTACTTTCTAACAAAACAATAGTTTAGAGTGTGATACATTTTGGGGAAGCCAGAGCTATTGGTTTCAATATCTCCAGTGAAAGGTGAGGTATGAATGCAAGAAAGTTCAGGGCTCTCATACTCCTGAGTGAAAAAATCATTCCTATTCTAGACTCTAGAACTGCTAGACTAGGTGCACCAAAAAAAACCAAGGAAAAAACCCCCCAAAACAAAACCAAAAACAAACAAAACCCCCCAAACAAACAAACAAACAAAACCCCAACCAAACCAAACCAAAACACCCCCCAAAAAAAACCCTAAAAAACCTGAAGCTCTGAAAAGACTGTACCATCTGTTGTTATGATAGCACTGAATGTAATTCCTGTTTCTGTGTTTGCTCTTTGCTCAGGAACTCCAGCCTGTCTTGCAGTGTTTTGTGACTTGTGCTTTCTGTGTCTTGTTGGGTTTTTGGCTGAACCGGGAACAGACAATACTGGAAACCACCAATTGCAAATGTATGTCATGAGTAAGAACTTGAAAGAGGGCTTTGTTATGAATATAGCACTGTTTTCTTTTTCTTGTGCAGGTGAATGAAATAGTTGACTTCAAAATCTCTTTAAGGTGTTTGACAATTGAATAGGAAAACCTGCCAAGTCCTTGTGAAAACAATATCTTTCTAGGAACCCTCCTAAGTGTATTGGCAGCAACCATAAATACCAGTGCAGGCTGACACAATTTCTGGAAGTGCCACATACTCACTAACCCTGTGAAACCTCTGAGGATCAACCAGAAAAGGGAGAGTAACTTCCTTCCCCCATTACAAGAACTGCTGTTGTAACGTCACAGCAAAAATGCAGCAATCTCAGAGCACAACTTTGCTTGAAAGTGGAAACTCATTTCTGTTATTTGGACATTCTAATCTCCCTGTGTAAGATTCATAAACAATGTGCTGTGGAGGTATTTGCCATTCTGTCTTTCCTGACCCTGCAATCATTTCTGAACACAGATGTGTGCAAGTACACAAACACCCCGTGAAGATTTTTCTCAAAACATTGAGTGGGGATCAAGTGGCCTCGAAGGACTTTGGTGTTTGAACTCTCAGAAAGATGAGGACCTAAAAAATGAGACCTGATATGCATATCAATTGTACAGGTTTTTTATACAAATCTTTTATATAGATTCAAGTGCCATCAAGATTTGCTGCAAAAGTAATAACCCCTTATAATTTTTTTTTCAAGGGTAAAAAGACAGACTTGTCCCAGGTTAAAACTGGGAAGACAAGGTTGTGCTTATTTCCTCCTGTCTCTGTTTAGATGATCCCCCATTCAACACCTGTGTCTGAAACTCTTTTCACTCTCTTTTGAGGAACCTGGACCTTAACTCTTCAATATACTGTGATGATCTCACAACTAATGAAGAGATATTGCTATCCAAAGCCTAGAGTTACTTCAGAAGGAAGTAAAGATCCCTCTTACTCTGGTACCTAAAATGCTTAACACTTGTTAATTTCTATGACAGCTTGGCACAATATCACCCTTAAAACTCTGCTGTATTTTTACTAAGTTAAAAAGTTTGCTTGAATTTTGTTTTCACTCTATAATCTTTTATTATAGCATTTTAGTTTTATGTCCAATGTCTATTTTTTATCATTAGTGAAAATTTTAAGACTGTGACAGTGTAGGTTATATACCTTTAAATACAGCCAGCAGAGTACAGTACTTGAAGCCTTAAAAGTGGTGACTTTTGTAACCTCCCAGCTTACACAAGACCATACAGCCTCTACTTGAATGCCACCAAGTTATTTTAAGATAATATGCATATGTGAAATTAATCACCCTAACTGTAAGCACTTTTAAAATAATTTCAAGCTTAATTTCTACCAGTGAGAGTATTTATTTAAGGCATCAGCCAATGCTTTGCTCTTGTTTTTTAAATAGCTTCACAAATTGAAGGAAGCATTTGAAAAAGAAGGTGATAATGTTTCCCTATTCTTGCTTCAGGCACATAAATGTTATTTCCTCTGAAATATCATGTATTGACCATCTGAATCTTGATAAATCAGAAGATAGATTGCAGTGGAGCTCTATGTATTTAAGTATCAAGCTGATCCATAACTTTCACAGCAACCAAAAGCCATTTCTTGTCAGTGCTGTCCAGAATATATCCTGACATTTCAGTGGGAGTTTCAGTGCCATTTATTTTCAAATCAATACTCAATTACTAAGAGGAAGATTCACTCCCTTGCCCATTTTCAAGATGAAATTATGGACTAGAGCAATAACACTTAGTCAAGGCAAGCCACTGTCCATTAACTCATGATGCTACCAAAAAGCCATCCAGACACTTTATTAAAGCTCAGTCTTTTTTCAGTTTTTAATTAATCATTGTGAAAAAGGCCTTTCACATTGTGACTGATGACCAGAGAAAACAATTTTCTCCTAACTGCCTTTTAATTTCAACTCTGGGAGTGCTCATTGACTGAATCTCACAACAACCCATCAATGCTAGTTTTTAATGTGTTTTCTCCTTTGTTATTGAGAAGAATGGAGTGGCAATGAGGCTTTGTGCTCCTCTTCATAACTCAAGTAATTGATTCAGTAAATGCCTCACATTTGCTAGTGGATAAAAAGTGCTGTCAATGTAGATAGTAGGTACTATATAAATTACTCCATTAACAGGAAATAAAGCTATTTACAATTTTTTAAAGTGTAAAGTGTAAGTGGCTTTAAAAAAAAGAAAGGACTACTACTTCTTACATGTCTGTATGAGCTTTTTTTTTTCTGTAAATACTAGTAATAGGATATAAAGGATCAGGAAAAGATTAGCAGACTAAGGCTGCCATCCTGCAGCACTGTGCCTATGTGAGTAGCCTATTGCAAACTATTCTTCTTGAAGAAACTGAGAACTAAAAGGAACTCTTGTGCAAAAAACTCAAAGTACTCCTCAACAGTGGTCATACAGCATAAATCTTGCTATACTTTTCAGTTACTTCAGACACTGGATGCTGCAGGATAAGAGATGAAAGAGACTTTGCTGAGAAAAGAAAAAAAGATTGAATTATAAGCAGAGATGCATTCTGTGTTTCCAGAAGCAAAGCATTTACTGAAACTACTTTGTGTCTTCCAGAAATAGAATTTTCCTCTACATTTGACCATGGTTTCCAGGAAATGCATACCTGGTAAAGCAATGTTCTCATCAAGGAATGGCATATGGAATATAATATTACAAGTGGATATGCTGTGTATACTACTGCTGTCCTAAAACAATAATGAATACTTGGAAGAGTTTTATCTTTACATGTTTTGTGTAAAGAATTTTTCTATGTAAACCTATGTTGTTTGTACTCGCAAATAAAAAAATCACTCAACTCACAAATTTACAAATGGTAATGTAATAAAATGTATTACTTTAATATAATGAATAACACAAAAATAGTGGAATAGATAACTGCAGCATATATATGACTGCTCTCAGACCATAGTTTAAAGATTAGGCACCTTCTTAACTTTGAACCTTCTTAAATTTTTCTGAATGCTTTCCTTCAGAAATACTTGTATGAAGTATGTCTATTGATTAAAGACCAGTGGCATTGCAAATTACTAAACATGCCAAAATAAAGTATTCTATCCAAACAATCCAGATTGATGAACCTTAACATAGACAATGGCCAATACATATAAAAAACCATAAACATGACAACTGCTTAAGAGTCTTGGTCTCATTTAGAAAGGATTATCTGTAGAAATTTTCCAGCACATAAGGCACATACATTTTGTGGCATTGTGGAAGGAAAAGTTAACTATATTTTACCAGAGCACAGTAGAAGAATGACTGGACATACAGGAAAGGTTCACAGAAATTAAAATAATGACAGCCTATTTGTAAGGACTCAAAGAGTTTAGCACCCTTTCTAAACCAGAAGGAAGGACAGCCATGGACTGCAATAGGACATGGATAAAATATAGAAAATCCCCCTATGTTAGGATCAGTATTGAACACATAATACCTGGTCCTAGTTAATCTGCAGTTCCAGATTACTGTACCTTTCTTTGTAAAGATGAATAAAATTACCTATTAGTCAAGCAGTGGTTTTTTTGCTGGAAAAAAATATATGTGTTTAGTCGAGTCTTCATGACACTAGAACAGGTTCACCAGGGAAGCTGTGGCTCCACATTGCTGGTAGTGCAAGGCCAGGGCTTTGAGCAATCTGATGTAGTTGAACATGTCTCTTCCCACAGCATGGGGACTGGGACAAAGATTATCTTTAAGGTCACTTCCAACACAAACCAATCCATGGTTATGTCGTTCTGTTTTATTACCAGAAGCTCTAAATTCCAGCACTATTTCTCCCAACTTCTTGTTCATCAAAGTATAACAGATTTTCTTTCAAAATCCACTTTTTTTACAGTTTAGTTCTATTATCCATAACAGACTAAGTATAGTTTCTCAGAGCTTCCCAGGCTGAAAGTATTAAATAAATGGACCTTTTTTCCCCTCCATGAAGGGAAGTCACAGAACAGACTTGTCTGTTTGATTATCATTACAGTTCCCTTCTGTAAACTTTGGATAAAGCCTTTTGGCTTCATAATTCTCTCATTTATTACAGAAACCAAAAAACATTCCCATGCCCTTATGTTACATGTGGAAGTATTCAGTATATTGTGTGTAATTATTTAATATTCTCCCAGTGCGGAATAAGACCATTGAATGAGATTTTTCCAGATACAGTTAATTTTATGAAGTCCCATAATGCAAATCCAGAATGAGCCTACCAAAAAGAAAAGATTGATTTTTGTGCTATTGCAGGTGATACTGGGGTTCTCACACAGCTCATGTGTGCAAGCAGTGATGGATTCTGCGTTTGGTGAGATCATCAGTACCCATCATGCCTCAGAGCCCTTAGAAACATCTGTGAGGAATTCATCAAAAATTGTATTCACACAATTATTCCTGGGTTACCATGGCAATTCTCTAGCGACTCTCTGAAAAGGATAGCATTGCTGAAGTGAACTTGGACACCTTATCCTGAATTCTCAAGTTTAGAGGTCAGAAGTTCACTACCAGGCATCATATTTAAAAAGCTTTCTCTGAACAGGAGAATCAACATTTTATTCAGTACCAAGGAATGTTGGAGACTAAAATATTTTGTCTGTCTTTGTTAACAAGAATCTTCACTGTTCAATTTCTACCCTGATTTACAGTTATATACTTTAAAGTAAAGAAAGTACTCCGAAAGTTCTATTTTAGTGTCAAATTCTTTGAATAAAGTAGACAAAACTGAACCCCTGAATTATATGACTGTTGGTGTATAAACCAAAATTATTAGCTGTCAAGGTGATAATTACATGTTTCTTTTTACTGTGTCTTACTTTACTACACTTATTTAAGTATCACTCATTCACTGCTTTGTGCTATTTCACAGAATCACAGAATAGTCGTGGTTGGAGGGCATGTCTAGAAGCCACCCCGCCCCAGCCTCTGCTCAGAGCAGGATCACGTAACGCAGTTTGCTTTATGCCATCTATCCCATGAATCATATCCTTCTGAAGGAATCACCTCATCTAAATCTGCTGTAACGGCTAGAGAAGCTTTTGTCTCTCATTCCTAACATGTTTGTCTCACCTGTTCTTGAAAGTTTCCAAGGAGGCAGACTCAAACTTCTCATGAAATCTATTCCAGTCATTAACTATCCATTTTGTCAGGCAGTATTTCTTCTTGTCTAAATCTGAATTTGGCTTGCTGCAGTTTAAGTACCAGCAATACTTCTTGCCTTCTCAAGTGAGGACATAGAAAACAAATTGATTTCAGCATTTTCCATTTGCATATTTGAAAGGTATTGAAGATGTGATTCAGCACACTTACATACAGCCACCTACATGTGAATTCCCACGTGTGATGGATATGTCAACTCTCATTATAGTTATTTATAAAATAAAGTGTGATTCCTTAGACAATACAGAATGCTCACATGGAAATGTCAGGTATGAAAGGTTCTACTATGCCCTCCTGGAACATCAGCTGGAGGCCAGGCATGACATGTGGAAGCTTTTAAAATGGTTCTGAGTTCCTAGGTTTGGTTGACTGACTTAGGTCCTTAGCCAATACCACCAACAGTACAGTAAACAGAGCTGCACTGCTAAAGAGAAGTGTTATTTAAACCTTTAAATAAAAAACAATTTCAGTGTGTTGTTCTCTTTAAATAAATAAGAGGTTCAATGTGTTGTTCTCAACATTTTAAACCCATCTAAACTGCAGATGTTATTTCTGTGGATTACACAGAAAATGTTAGGATGAACAAACCAAGATGGCTAATTCTCTAAGCTTAGCAAGGAAATCTTACTGAGCTGTGAGGCAACTTTCATTGCCTATCACCTCTGCATAAATAGAACATGCTCCATATTGTGCAATTTACTAAACTGACAGATTAAAAGTTACTTCTGAACTTGAATCACAACGTTAAAATTGGAAAAATTAATCACAGTAGTAATTTTAACCCTGTGCAACAGGAAATCCATTGGTGTTGGCAATGTAGAACCCTAAATATTAAAAACAAACAAAGAAAAAGAAATTACCTTGAAATCTAAACAATTTTGGAGATAAATGACTCTTCTATAATGAATTTTACAATTAATTTAGGAAAAAATTTATGTTAGTTTGACTCAGTTTGAAGTAATATAAAACTTAGAGAAACTGCAAAGGTTTCAAAATCATTGGTTTCACAAATTGCCTTATTTATTTGATGGTTTTGAAGATATGTGTCAAAACTTGACTACATACATGTCTTTAAAACATGATATTGAAATAAATTCACATTTAGTGCAGTTAAACTATCTTTCTAAATTCTCTAGCAATATTTGGTATATGATATATTGGGTTTTAATAATACAATATTATTTTTGAGTTTCTGCAATGTGACATTGACATGAAAAACCACAACATAATTTATAATAGAGTAGAATAAATGTTTGCATTTTTAGCAGGCTATAGAAGAGAATATCTTAAATTCACGGAAATGACTTATGGCCTTTTCAAAACTCTCCCTTCCCATGGATCTTTCCCATGAATGTCAAATATCATATATGTTGATCTACATTGCTGTCATTGTGAATTTACCCTCTTTATTTCTGAGTTTGTCTCCTTTCAAGGTTCCACTGTCTAAAAAATCTGGCTTGCTAGTTTAGAAGCATGTGTTCTTGCTAAGGAGCACGTATACAAGTACAGTGAGAACAGGTTGATTAAATTGTTAAGAAGGAATCTTTTATTACATAAATAATAAGATATTTATGAGCAAGATGCCACTACCTTACACAGACTTTGTTAGACTCTTACAGTAGATCAACAGTAAAGTGTGAAGGACTCTGTTTTGAGTAAACAACAAGATGACTTCCCAAGATAATTGCTTCATCCAGCCTGTGCCCAGAATGTACAGCCCAAGACGTTTATTTATCTGAAGCTGCTTCCCATAGAACCTACAGAATTGTGTTTAGGTGCTAATTTTAAACACTGGAATGCAAAGACAAGCTAACAAGAAGGATTTGGGTTGTAGCTGTTCAGCTGGCATGAATACAGAACAGCACAGGTCACTGGTAACCAGCTGAACTCTGCTGCTGAAAGGACAGAAATAAAAAAAAAAAAACAGTGCTGATGCTACTGCCTCACCTCATTGGAAATAATGGTGTAGTTGGTGTCAAGACATTATTTTAAATATCAAGCGGACTGCAATTTCTGTGAGGCATAAAGGTCAGGAAATGTGGAAAATATATTCCATGTTCTACCTATTTTAGCATAAAAACTTGTAAAAATAATTTTACAGAAAATCACCTTAAGCAGAACGAAAAAGGAAAGTAGATCTGCTTAGTGACATCTTTCCCAAAATAAGCTACTTTTTTTTTTCTACTTTTAAGAAGCTTATTTACAAAGAATAAACTAATTTAGGACATATTGCCAGTGCTGAAAATGTAAAATAGATCAGCCTTAAATATTATAAATTTCCAAGTAAAATGAAACACAAGTGTTTCCTTTTACCTCTTAGCTTTCAGTTTACTCAATCTGCATTAAAATATTACCACTCAAAATCATGTATACATGTAAGACTTTGATTTTGATGGTATTAAGATTTCAAATTACGGGAATCAACAAACTTCTTCTGACTGTCACTGCACATAAACTCAGAAAGTTTTGGATAGGAAGCTCTGTAGCAGAAGACCTGACTAGCTTTTCAAACAGGGAGATTAAGAAAAGTGGAGCTTGTTTCTTCCTTTCTCACTTTCCAGAAAAAAAAGGAGGAAATGCAGGGACATTTTCACCTTTAAGATGATTATTTCAGCTTCTGGGTGTCCCTCTAACACTGGAGATAACATGTATTCAGAAATGAATACTTGTGTGGGAAAGATTACCAGTTTTCAAGTTAACCCATGGTAAATGGAAGAGGTTGCATTAGTTACTGTATGCTAGAAATTTCAGAATCACAAGCAAAATATTTTAAAAATAATATTATTACTAAGACAGATGGTCCATCAAAAGTTTATGTCCAATGAAATTTTTATGACCATGATGTCAACATGAAGAAATAATCAAGCTTTCACCAGAGCTTCAATTGTCTTGCAGACCAAGGCAGCTCAAACACACACCTGAGGCAGATCCTTTATTACTGGATTGCAGACCCAAACTGGTTTTCTGTTTTTTACACCACAATGGATCTTTCACTCTTTTGTACCTAAGGGCCTGAAGGCAACTAAGGATGTACAGGTACTTTCTCTGATGGCTAAAACTGTTCCTGGGGAAACATAGACTTGGAGCCATGTAAACTGTCACAGAAAACAAATCTGAATCTCTCCCTCTCAATTTATTGAACTAGATCACTGCAAATAGAGAGAATAACTTCATTTTCTTAATGGAAAAGCAGTGCTGGTCTTGACATCGATCCTGAATATGGAGAGCACCTTTGAGCATGAACAGGTGAAGGCAACTCCACGTTATCCTTCATACAGAGGCCTGGTAGGAGCAGGAGATCATATATGCAATATACTTCATGCTTCCTGCTCTAGGCAGGTCATTTTTAATTTGAGTCAGTCTTGGATCAACAGATGAAAAGTCACATCCTCCTGTGCATTACAAAAAACCCCAAAACTTGGGCCTGGCTACTGCTCTAAACATTAATAATCCAAATCAAAAATGCCATAACACAATACTTAACTTTTCTGGTGCCTAATGCAAAGTCAGAGAGACAAATAGAGGGTTAGGGAATATTTTAAATTAATTCTTTAGTAATTTTTTTTTGCCTCCTTTTAGATGAAAATCTTTCCTTTAGAGATGCAGTATTTGCAAGATAAAAAAAGAAAGCAGTTACATTTAAAATTAAGGGAATTTCTTTGGTGTTCTATAAATGCAGAAAATAACTCACAGCCCACAGGATGCTGAAATAAAATAAACACTGAGACTGAAAATCCACGAACCATAATGTATGAGTCAGAGTACAAGGGGACATGTTTATTCCAAGTAAAGAATTTATTATATGAGACTGATGTCCAATTAAATTTTTAAAAAATTACATAAAGTTTGAAATTGCTCTGCTTAATACTTACCACCCCCTGCATGGTGTATTGTTTAAATATGTTAGGACAGAATAATCCATTAAATATTTATTAGTAAATTCAATCATGGCAAATTATTTTCCTCTCATTCAATGTATAATAGTACAGCAATCAAGCTTCTTTTGTTTCACAGTAATCACTGCATCAACAATCAGTAATTATATATAAAGCTTATGAAAAATTAGAGAAGCAAAGAAAGAGACATCTCTTTTGGTAACTAGTTCCCCTTCATTTCTTCTGAACAATTAAAATACTCATACACATTAACAAGATGAAACATTCTGAGACACAGGTCTCCAGTAGCAAGCACTGGAAACTGCACTATATTTGCTTGTTTTACTTTGTGGGTGGAAGTAGATTTATTATTTTTTTTCTTTATGAATAAACTGCAAACATGTTGAGAGAGTTTTTAATGTTGTTTATTCTTCCTCTAAAGTGAGATTGACTACATGGTTTAGAAAGAACTTCAGATTCTTTACATTTTTACTTCAATAGAATAATTTTTTTCTAAGATTTTGCTTAACTTCAGAAAGCCACAGATTCTTTTGGAAGACCCATTTGCTTAAAAGCAGCACAGAGATTTAGCTTACAGAGGGTTGAATATCTGAAAACCAGAAAGAGAAATAGAAGTTGGTATTTACTATCCCATTACTGAGATGGATCAGCTTCTCATCTTGAGCCAACAAAAAGCCAAGAATGAACACCAGGTTTTTCAGGTACTGCTTAGATGGCAACACATGGCTAAACTTAAAGGGGGCTATAAAATAGATAATATTAATGTCAACAATAATAACGACAATAGCATCAAAAATATAATTAGGAATTAACAAAACCCAATCACAATGATATGATTAGTACTCCATGGATAAGTAGAATTCATAAAGAAATTTTTGCCATGTAATGTATGTTATCCTTTCCTTAAAAAAAAAATGTTTGTGAAAAGAACTCCTTTAATATGGTTATAGTTAAATAAATTGTAAAATGTGACACATATACCTTATAAGGTGATTTACTTGCTTCTCTGATACTTTCTTTTCAATTTGCTCCTTGATTTATTTCTTCATTTTGTATCTGGTCAAAATCCATATTTTAAGTTTCTGAATGGAAGGAGCCTTTTCAGCATCAATCACTCAGGGTTCTGGATTGGTATTAGTAGGAGTAATAGCAATTCAAAGAATTTTTTTTTTTTTCAGGATTAAATCTCTGGATTTGCCCATCATAATCTTGTTCCATCACAGAAGCTGAAGCAAAGAGGATTCAGGTTTTCCCATTTTCATATGTAAAGTCAGTATTCATGGACACGACTGTAAAGCATTTAAGACATGTCCATTGTTGTGGACTTAACATGAAAGGCACATGAAAAAAGCAAAACATTGAAAGGTTGTTCTTTTTCTCAGCAGTATAATTAAAGTGAGATCTGTTAAACTGATCTAGTTTTTACAGTTCATCTTTCTTTGGCCATGTAATTTGCTCACTCACTTTTCATGATGCTATACCTTCATGCAAAGGAAATTTAATAATTTTAATAGAACAATGAAATACAGCTAAACAAGGTCAAGTTTTCATTTTGTCACACTGTTTTTCAGAAAACTGAATTTTCTTCACATTCAATCTTTCTTCTTCTAATTTTTCTAGTCAATGGCCTGGTTTTATCACTTGAAATACTGGAAAGCATCTTTTGTATAACATCCCTGTCCATAAACCTTTAAAACAAGAATAAGTTATTTTAAACAAACAAGTGAAAGGACAAAGGAGAACTTGCATTTGCACAAATTAAACAAATGAACATTCTGTGCTGTGGCAGGCTCAGTTGGAATAGTAGGCTGGACATGAGCACTTCCAGCTTGCCTCAGTACCTGGGAATCATCCCCGATATGTCTCCACTCTTTTAGCGTTCTGCCTCTGACATATCTGCATTTCAGGTTACTTCTACTACCACAAACATTATTAAATCTTTTCAGGTCAGCTCTCAACTACTTGATGGAAGATGATGGCAAATACCTACTTCCACTCACGTCTGTGCATTCCCATTCTATTTAACTGTCTTGGCCAACTGTGACTTCAAACAAACATTTTTTTTCCTTGTTTTTCCAAAGGATTCATAATGCATAAAATATCTGCAGAAAATCTTTGAGACTATGTGAATTCAAGCCACACACAGGCAGCCCTGTGTGTATCCTAGGTCTCTAAAAGGTCACAAGGAGAGCTCCAAAATCCCACTTTAAAAACAAGCAGTTATTGTTACAAATCTTGTTTATAATAAACAATAAAGACATTGTTTTCAAGCAGTATCCACTTCAATCTCTTGAATAATTTTCCACCTTTTAAGATTACTACAGCGTTTATGGTTTTTTTAAATTATTTTTAAATATGGGTTTAGAACAAAGATGAAGAATAATAGCAAAACAGACTTTTATTGGGAACCAAAAGAGCCTGCCATGAGTGATTAAGAGCCCTTATTCAGTTCAAGGGTGAAGTAAAAGACATTAAAACTCTGGGAGGTCAACACTGCAGTTTTGTTCACACAGACTCATTGAGCCTCAGGCAACACACTGTTGTTATAGACACTTTCAACCCTGCTAAGTTTGTATTTTGTTTAGTTAATTTAACAGATGTGCATAGCTTGCAATCATGATTTTGTATCTATTGTACTTTTTATAGTCTGGAAAGAAAATAAGTGATGGTGGGTCACTCCATCCTTAGGCAAGTTAGATAAATTTGACTCTATAGAAAAAATGGTATTTCTTCTACTAGCAAACCCAAAATTACAAATGTTCCTTCTTGACATTCTTCTTCTGCCCTTTTCAAAACTATGTAACATTCAGGAAAAGATTGGGGTTTCAGACTGTATTTCAGATTTTAAACCATTTTCACATGTTTGCAAGAAAGGAAAATCAAAAACTTCTTTTTTTTACTAAGCACTTCTCCACACAAGCAGGGGATGTTCAATCTTATTAGTGTTCAAATACTGTTAAAGCACAGAGAAGGGTTTCCTGCAGAAATGAATCGCTACATGTTTTTCCTTCAGACAAGGCCAAGACTTGTCAGTATTTGTTAGTTTTCCTCACTGGGATGCTGTGTATTTTTAGTTTTGTTCTAGTAAAAACCAGTAAATATCTCCAAGGCACATTTTTGTCAGTATATTCTGATTTTTGGAACCTGAGTATTCTATCCTGAGAGGATAAGTCTTCTATCCTCTGGCTGCAAAATATCCAGCTGTCTGTTTTAAGACCAGCAGGACCACTATCGTGTGTCTTAAAACCTTTGATACTTGAAATGTATTTTTGAAGCTTCAAAACATCAAAGTAAATGCAAAGTGAATATAAAAAAGCCATCTCATAAAATTTCTTTTTTGACGTATAACAGGGACATCAAATATTCAAAAAGCAAGAAAGCAAGATAAGTCAACATCATGATTTAAAATGATGATGTCACTTAACAGAAACACAGGAGCAATGCAGTATCTCTGTCCATAAAGCCATCCGTGGGCATTAAAGGAATATGCTTGCTTGGAAATGCATTTCTATTGATCTAAATTTCAGAGTGTGTGTTGATTAATAACTCATTTCATCCTTAAATTTTTCACTAAAACACATACTGTAAATTAGACACACAAGCATACCCAGGAGAGCCTCTTTACTAAATCAGTGATATCTAACTAATGACTTCAGCAAATTAAAATTGTGTAAATAGAAGAAAACACCCCAAATTGCACAGAATTTCCATAGTTTGTCCTTCCTCCTTAATCTATCCTTTAAACATCTGTTTAACTGACAAGGAATTTGAGGCTGGAGGAGAGCTGCTGTTGAGGCCAGTCTGGCTGGATATGTCAGCACCCATCCATCCTGACTACCACTGGCAGAAGATTATTTAACTTCTCTTTAGAAATCTGCTCTTGATGTTCCATTACACTCCTCAATAATCTGTTCCAGTGATTTAGTGTTTTTATAACTGGAATTCATATCTGACAGAATTTTACCTAAAAATGTCTTAGGTGGTCGCTATGCGCATTAATTCTAGCTTTATTGTCCAATGACACAGTGGATACATTGTGCATCAGTATCCTCTGTAAAGAGCTTTTTGTGTACTGGAACTACATCAAAATTGTCCCCACGTTTTTGTTAAAAGACTTCAAAAATTCTTTTACCTTTTTCAAAAATTGTGTTTAACAGCCTTAGCATTGTCACTTATATTTTGCGAACTACTGCTGATATGGCTTTAATCTTCTTAAAATAACATTTATAAAACCAGACAGTATGCTCAACATGAAGCCTAAGAAGTCCCAGCTAGAATGGAACCATTAGTTAATTTTTCTACATGTAGCTTTTTTTGTCTTGCAAACAGACGAGCTCAGAACAGAACTTAACTTCCTTTTTTAAAAGGACAGATATTTATATAACAAGCCTAAACCTTTCCCTTGGTTGATGGAGTGGCTTTTTTTTAAGATTCCAAGTTTCAGAAGCTAACTTTCAGATTCTTTGCAAGTAATTTTCTGCTCTCACCTTCTCTGAAGTTTTTTTTTTGTTGGTTTTTTTTGTTTTGTTTTGTTTTTGGGTTTTTTTACTGATTATGGATAGTTTTGCCAATTTATCCAGATAGTGTTTTCTTCCTGACTTTCCATACTTTCTTTCAATTTTCAACAATAAATGTAATGTAATTGTGGAATTAGAAAATAATTTCTGTTGTAAAGTACTTCTTCTCTCATCTCTTTCTCCAGCAAGAGCATTTTCAAAGTTACGTGAAGTTTATCAGGGTTAAGTCAAGTTGTGAATAAATACAAGAATGGAGAGTCCACAACCTTGTTGTGCAACCTGTTCATTTTTGGTCATGTTTATTTTGAAAAAAAAAAATCCCTTATATTAAAACAGAATTGTCTTTGTTGCAGCATGAGTCCTTGTGTTTTAAACACAGTCAGTAACCAAGCACCAAGACAGACTCTCACTCACTCCCCCACCAGCAGAATTGTGGAAAGTATCAGAAAGGTAAAAGTGAGAAAACGTGTGGATTGGGATAAAGGCAGTTTAACAGGGAAAGAACGAGCTGCATATGCAACCACAGCAAAGCAAGGAATTGATTCAGTTCTTCCCATGGTGGGCAGGTGTTCAGCCATCTCCAGGAGGGCAGGGCCCCATCACAGGTAACAGAGACTGGGCAGGGCAAACCCCATCACTCCAAACCACCCCTCCTTCTCTCCCCCTGTTTATATACTGAGCATGATGACACATGGTCTGGAAGCTCTGGTCACTTTGGGTCACCTGTCCTGGCTGTGTTTCCTCCCAGGCACCCCCAGCCTCCTGGCCGCTGTGGCCATATTGAAAGCAGAAAAGGCCTTGGCTCAGTGTGCGCCCTGCTCAACAATGACAAAAACATCTCTGTGTTATCACCCTATGTTCAGCACATATCTAAAACATACCTCTGTACCAGCCACTTTGAAGAAAATTAACTCTGCCCCAGCCAAAATTAGCACACTCCTTTAATTTTCCATCTCTTGGAACAACCTGACTAACTAAACACAATCTTATTCTATTAGCTAAGTCATTAATAAAAATAATCAATAGAACATGGTTCATCCTGGATCCATCTGACATCTCTTGAAATATTCTACTAGTGTGATGTTGCATTGCTAATAAACACTTGATTAGGTTTTTGAATCTGTTGCACATGAATGTACTGTATTTTGGTCTTAAGGATACCATATAGGACAGAGTATCAAAGATTCGGCTGATATACCTCATCTGATTTTTCATTTAACCAAGAAATCGGTTCAAGTTTGACTGTGGCTAAAATTACAAATCCATGTTTTTCTGATATTCTTGAAAGTTTAGAAGGGTAAATTGGTTTGTCATATGCTAGAAAGTTTTGAAACCTCAAGCCCTCTTTTATTTTATTTCTCATTCTAAAGGCCACTGGACATCCCTCATTCAAACTGTTCTCCAGGAAATAGCTCAATGTTTGTTGAATAGCCTAAGTATTTTGAGGCCTTCTGGGACTGACAGTGAGTAAAATCAAAGTAAACTAAACAGTTTTTTCCTCTCATATTTTCTTTCCTAGGAATATGCTAAGTTTCAGGCCCTTATTTCATTTATTTGCTGGTTTATAAAAATTAAAAGGTAAAAAATTATTAATATTGCTACCTTATCTATGAAATGCCAAATTTGCTTCCCAACCCAGTCACATCATGGAACTTTCATTTCTCTTTTTACATTTTTTGGAAACTTTTCATTTTTCTGCT
Organism: Illadopsis cleaveri; assembly: GCA_013399915.1. Classification (NCBI taxonomy): domain Eukaryota; kingdom Metazoa; phylum Chordata; class Aves; order Passeriformes; family Timaliidae; genus Illadopsis; species Illadopsis cleaveri. The sequence continues at coordinate 174,029 of VXBB01013904.1, read as the reverse complement.
TCTATTTTGGTTATCTACAATCTATTTTTCATATTTCCATTTTAGTCCTACATGATGAGTTTGGTTTGGGTTTTTCTGTTTCTTTATTTCCCTTGTATTTGTTTTGATTGTGAATGTTTTGTTTTTGCAAAATATAATTTTTCTTTTATATACTTAAAAATTTTGGTAAAACCATTTTCTTTTATGCCTCAGAAGGCCTTAGAATATATAGACTGGCTTTCTGCCTTTAGTACCACATATTAAAGATGCAAATTCACCTTTTGTTCCTCAGACCATCTTCCCTAAAGATCCTTTCTACTAATGCTGAATTCTGTTCTTTCCTTCTGCTTTCATTCTTTCCTATCAGCAGAGTCAAAACGGTACAACTTCATGGTCACTTTCTTATTCTTAGACATCCTCTGAGGTTTTGATAGTGATTAAATTTAATGTTGAGAAGTTAACCTGTTACAAGCAGATAGAGGAATGTCATCAGTGTCAGAGCACGCCCTTGTAAATTTGGTGGAGCATGAGCTTCCATGGGTGGATCAGTTAAAATGTCCCAGCAGCACTGCTAGAAATGAAATTCTTTCTTCTCATCTAGCTGACAAATGGATTGCCAAATTTGTTTCAAAACCATCAGTAATGCTTCTTGTACCGGATTTTGCACTGTATAATCCAAGGAATTGAAGCTGATATTCTGCATGGAACCTTCACACAGAAAATTGCACAGTTAGCAGCACATCTCTAAATAGTTCAGAGAGAAGGAAAGACATGTCAGGAAGAATAGAAAAATGCTTCCCCCTCCAAATTTAGTTTCTCAGTTTTCTGATTGGGGAAGTGCTTCAGTGCATGATCTGACATTAATCAAGCTAGTGTACCTATCTGTGGATTGCTTATATAATCACTGCCATGGTATATTGCATCAGCTGCTTGAAGGTATGAAACAGAGGCAAATGCACGAAAATATATGCACATTCATTTGCCTTTCTTAAAGCATGCACTTGGGCTAGATCTAGTAAGGTGCACAACTCTCAATTCTTGCTGATATTGAGTGCAAGTCTAAATAACGATTTAGGTAGTATGAGCCTAATTCCCTATTACTTTCTTCATTACTTATTGTTACTAATAATAATTTAAGAGACAATTAGTCATCACAAGCTGAAGTACAGGCTACTTCTATCTGAGTTATTGTCCTGAGTATGTGTATAGTTGGCAGTGCAGGAGCAGTTGCACAATGGGTGTATTCCACAGGCATTACTTACCACTTCATGGTTGCATGACTAAACAGCGTGAAAAATAAAAATCACTTTGGATATCATTGCAGAACTAGGTGTGGCAAACGGTGCATTTCACCTGGATTTTGCCCTGATGCCAGGCACTTGATATACTTTAAATTCTCACTAGGTATTTTATATTTCTGGCCCAAAGGAACAGAGCTCAAGCCTTTTTTCCTGTTAAACATGTCTTGGAAAGTGAACTTCAGTAAGTCTGAAGTGAGTGCTCTTATTAAGGCTAATTCTTCAAAATATAATTTTAAAAACATGTTTATGAGACCAATCACATTCTTACTTTAGAGGGGTCACATTCTCTGTTTCACTTCCCATTTCTCTTTCTACATCAGAAACAATATCCAAGTAAGTGTAACTGTACTCTAAAACCAAGATTACAATTAAAGTCTATATTTTCACAGCAAGCAGCTTCTCACCTTTGAAAACTACAGACACCTTCATGAACCTGCATTTACATACTCTTACCTATGCAAATCACTTGTTAGGTTTATGCCTTAAAACAAAGATAATCCATCCTCCCTAATTATCAGGCTGAGAAACATCAAATGCAGAGGTCATATGCCCCACCCAAGAAAGACTTTTCTGATTTAAAACAACTGGTAGAAATTTAACTTGATGACTGATAATATATTTTCAAGATAACACTTTATCAAAGCATGACAGCAGCTGTGAAATCTCAGAGTTTCTCCCCTCTCCTCTATGACACCTTGATAAGGCAATTATAGCATAATTACCTTAACAAGTGGCATTACAGGAAATTATTGTCATTCTCCTGTTAAAATAACACATAATCATCAGCAAGTGTATTCTAGCATCCCCAATCAGCATCTGATTAGCTGGAGCTAACTCAAAAAAGAGAGTGTAATAGGTGGGCAATAACTGTCAAGTTACAAGAAAAGGGTAAAATATACCTGTGTGAGTATATCTATATATAGGGAGAGAGATATAAATGTGCCTACATATATATTCACACATATGTGTGTATATATATATATTTAGACTCCATTGAGTGTTTAAGGTAGCTGTTTACCTGATCACTTCCAAAACAGGCTTCAAAGTTTTTATTATTATTATTTTTTTCAGGTAGGTAGAAAATCCTAAATGAGACTATTTAAAAATACTCAGGTAAACAGCCAGCTTAATTTAGAAATGCATGCCTTATTCTTTTTTAAATGGCCACACTTTTCAACCTGCTTAAGTTTCTCTGTANATAGTGCTCAAAATAGGAAGGTATAGCACACGTAACAGCAGCATGACTTTATTTAAATTGGTATGTGGCTCTCATGTTTCAGTGTGCCTCTGTTATACTGACTCACACATACGATTAAATGAGGTAGAATCTGTCTTTGTAGGTACCCACTTTGGTAGCTTACTTTGTAGGCTTTGTTAAGAATCCCGCCTGTCCAAGACTATACCATGCTGCTTGGCTTAGTGAGTTCACAACACTGGAATGACTCTCTGCAAAATCAAGACTACAGGGTTGGATTTTGCACAAAAGATCTGACAGAGAAAGAGATTGTGTATTTTTTTCACTCACTATCATAGTGGTAGAGGGTTCATTCAGGATATAATAATAGTAATCATATGTAAAACACCAGACAAGCAGGAATAGCGAGACCCACACAACCAGAGCAGTGATCGTTCACCTAATCTCAGTGCTGGTGAGGTTTGACTTCAAATCCTGTGTTCAGTTTTGGGTTCTTCACTACAACAAGGACATTGAGGTGCTGGAGCATGTCCAGAGAAAGGCAACGGAGCTGATAAAGGGTCTGGAACATAAGGAGTGGCTGAGGGCACTGGAGTTGTTTAATCTGGAGAAGAGAA
>VXBB01013904.1:136118-164722 GCA_013399915.1 Illadopsis cleaveri | reverse complement strand
ATGGGGGCTTTGAGTTGTCTGGTCCAGTGGAAGATGTTCCTGCCCATGACAGGGGCTTGAGACTTTAATGTCTCTTCTACTTCGAACCAGTCTCTGATTCTATGATTTCAAGTACAATTATAGAGTACTGAAAAGAAGATCTGACAAAATACTATAGAAATAAAATAACTGTCTCACAGCATGTCAAGTATTAACAATATCACTTTACAGTTTGGATTCTGTTTTATGTCACTATAGAGTAAAAGTATTCTGTTTTACTTGTGTAACTGAGAGGTTTTTATAAAATTCATACAAAGTATATATTGTCTTCCTAATGAATTTTTCAATTGCATTACAAAGACGTCTATTAGCTTCCATGTTAAAAATTATTAAATTACTCACAATTTTGTAGTAGCAATTAGACCATTTCTATAACTCATAATTCATAAGGCTGTTCCTAATATGTATAAGTTTACACACTTTGTCATCTTCTGTTTCAAATATCATATTTTACAGGCTATTGTGTTTTTCCTTAGCTTTTTATGTCCTGCAAATAATACACACAATACAAACATTCTACAAACAACACCAGACTTGCCTATTTTGTTTGCACAGCAAAGGAAGATGAAATAGCCTAAGTTTTTATTCAGCATAATGTTTATTTCCACCAGCACACAGGGGTTTTTACATTCATTTCTCTGAAAATTTTAAAGAAGACCTTGCAGCCTGCATTAGTAACATAATACTGTATGCAATTTCAAAAGAGGACATAAAAGGGCCTTTGTGAAAGGGTCTTATTATTCTAGTGCAATTCTGTAATGGTAGAACAAAAATACTTTGTGTGTTTCAACACAATGCTACAAACTCCCAAACATGCTCTTTCAAATAAAGGCAAAACACCTGCTGCTAGAGGAGGTTAAATCACTCTGTGAGCCTCAAATGCTCCAAAACATCTTAATCACTAAAAAATTAATTGGCTAAATAAGCAAATAATTAAAAATTGAAGCCTCCCTCCTGTTCTCCTTTTCTCTCTCTCTTCCCAAAACAAATGCAAAAAAAAATAACTAAGAAAAAATCCCAGCTGAAAATGAAGAGATATTTTAGAGTGTTAAGTGGTGTTTATGGCAAGATAAACTTGAAAATTCAGAAAGAATAATGAAAGAAAACATCTGCTGAAAAAAAACCTGATGAATAAGATAAATGTAAGCTGACTACACATGTTGCTGGATTCTTCCTCAGTATATTTTATTATCTTCCATTTGATCTCTGCATATATGTATATTATCCATACCATTCAGTAACATAAGTAGTATTTCTTTTTTCACAAATTATTAAAGAGCCTCAAACACTTTAAAAATGACATCAAGGTGAATTATATGTCAGGTGAATTGCCCTCATCTGGTCAGTTTTTTCTTGTTACTTTAAGTTACATTTTGATTTTCAAAATAGATATATATATCAAGCTATGGGTTCCTCCTGATAGTGGTTTCCATCCACCACCCAGTAAACCTCAATGTACGTGCCAGCATTCTGGTGCTCAATTCTGTTTGCAGCAGCCTTCACAAAACCATGTTAAAAACAGAATCCACAGTGAAGGAATTTCACTGAATAAAAAACCCCCACCACATTGACAGACTCTATTTACATCATCCCTGCACTGGTGGCCTTATTTTGAGGACTTTTCTTTTTACTGTAACTCTAGCTGAGCAAAGCTATTGATTTCAAAAACTATCTGTGCAAATAACAGCAGAAGTCCACAGTTCCTGGGATCTTTCATTCAACATGCATTGCAACTCGCTTGTTTAATCCATTTCACTTTCAGTTTAATATGGACATTTACTGAACTCCCCCTTTCAGGCCTTTGCAGCATTAGATGAATCTGAGGATAGCCTAAAGCCTTGCTTTAGATTTGTGCTGAATCTCTAACTATATTGTATTTTAAAAGCCACATGACTCTTTTCATTTTATTCTACCTCAACGTGTCTCTTAAAGAAAATCACATTTGTGCTTAAATATATAAAGAAAAAGACCGTCTTCCTGTTGAACATCTTATCCATAAATATCCTTTTAAACTAATGGCAGTCTGGTCTATGATTGAAGGCTCATAACCCTTCTTTTTCACTCATGACCAAGTTGCCTTTTATGCACTTTATCCAGTGCAATTGCATGACAATGGAAAAGCTGTTTAATATTATTGTTGCAAGATCAAAGCTCAGACCTCTAGAATAAATTTTCTTCTTATATGTGGAGGGAATGGAAGAGGAAAAGAACAGGCAGATTTAAAGACCAAATTACATTTCAGTAAGCTTTTATTTCAAACCAAAACAAATGAAATTTCATGTTTCAGTTCGCCAGTGTTTAAAATGGTTTGCTAATAAGGATTCCCACATTTACAGGCAGATTTTGTAAAGCTAGATTTCAACCTTCAAAAACAACCATATATGTGCTTTATAAAGCACATATAGAGGAGATTATCTTATATCATCTTATATAGAGGAGATTTTCATCAGTAAAATATCTGCCACAGCAGTACAGTGAAGACCCTTAGTGGGTAATATTTATTCAAGCAGGACCCAAGAGCTTCAAGTAGGAATGGGATAGATATCATCTATGCCTGTAAGGTAGTAAAAAAAGTCAGATTTCTATTATTTTGGGGATATGTTGATTTTTCCCCATACACAGAAACCTAGGGAAACCAGTTTCACTGCCTGTTCTCAAGCAAAGAGAGTCCTACCCTAATATGAGAATTAATGCTATTTATTTTTAACTTCAGAAGGAAGTATGAGCACTCTCCAAAAGGCAACTGAAATTATAAACAGGTGATGATAATTAACAATTATCTTCAGTAAAGCATTGTCTGGGATATTCGTATCACAGATCCCAATTCTGCTTGATTGCAAACTGCTCGGAAATTACATGAGGTTTTTTCATTCTTTTTAGCAACACAATTTTATCTTTGATGGGATGGTGAAGGATCCTCAAATCTTAAGTAAGAAAGATCAGATTTTTACAGATACCATGAAGACAGACTTTCATGAATGCTTAAATGTATTATTAGTTGCAATCCCTTTCCCTTTTTAATTGAACCTGAAGAGTCCTGACAAATTGGCTATTTTGTTGTAAGAATTCAATATCTATTAGTTTACAAAATAGAAGTTGCTTTTTTTAGTTTTTCTTGGGTTTTTTGTTGAGTTTGATCTGAGTTTATGAACAGTTTCTGCAGGTAATTTCACTTTGTATAACTTCACTTTATATAGCTTTGTATTTGGCATGTTCTGAACGTATGCACGGGCAAATAAAAGAAGGAATTTCGATTTTTAAGAGAATAAATGCTTCTAAATCTTTCAGGCATAGAAGGATAATTGACTTCTAGTTAAAACCAGATACATGTAGAAAATAATTACATTTTGTATGGAAACAATGCTGAAGGACTAACCAATGTAAATGTAACAGATGTTGCCAAGAGAGTGATAGAGACAAACAGCATGAAATAAATTGATAACCTGAAAAACTTGTTACCTTCTTCCTTCTTTTTGGACCTGCCGGTGAAATTAGTGGCATGAGCTGTCATGGTAGCAGTGCTATGCTTGACCAAGTGGAATATGTGGAGAGATTATTATCTTCATCCCCCTTTCAGACTCTCTAAAGAACTGTGATAGCCCAATTAAGATCTTTATCTCCTTCAGGAGAGTGGAATTTAGTAGGTACACTTAGTCCTATGATCTTGAGGGAACACCCAAGCTGGAAACCCTTAATAATCAATTTAAGAATGGCCAGTTTCCATTAGAAACTCTATATTCAGTTTTTCTGTCTTTTAAATAAATATCCTTGTGTATTGGTCTATAAATTCCTTGGAGAAATTACCTTTTACTGTATGACTCCAAAGCACTTGATATAATGAATTTACTATCAGTCAAGGCATCAAATATTATAACTGTGCACACTCTTTTGCAAACTATAAACCATACAGGAAATTACTCTTTTAAGCAATCTTAACAGCCATAAATTTTGTTCAGCTCAAATGCAGCTCAAATTGACCATATGCACCACATGCAAACTGATGAAATTGCATCCATATGCAAAGCGAAACCCTGCTGAATAGTTTGGAATTAGTTGAAAAGACAAACTTGAAAAATGACAGCTATTGTTATTGTAGATAAAACAGCTTTTATTCCTGAGTGTGAAGTCGTGTGGTAGGGGACATTATTTGGGTCAGCTGGGGTCAGCTGTCCTGGCAGTGTCCCTTCCAAATTTCTGGTGCAGCCCCAACCTATTCAAAGGATGGCAGTACAAACAGCAACACAGAGCTTGAGGCTGTGTAAGCACTGCTCAGCAATAACTGAAAATCTGTGAGTTATCAACACAGTTTTGGTCACAAGTCCAAAGCATAGAACCACAGAGCTGCTATGAGGAAAATCAACTCTGTCTCAGACAGATCCAGTACAGGTATTAACCTTACTCAAAACCCAATAGCATTAGTTCCTTTCTTGAGGTACACTATGCAGATGTGGTTTCAGTAATTTTTTTTTAAGTAATTTAATAACTTATGCCTAATTTAATGCATTTGTTCAGGTTTCCGTTTATACATTTTTCTTGAAATCACCTTAGAATGAAAATGGGATAATTCTACCTTAATTTGAAATTTATTTGCCCAGTGATAGATTTTGGCAACAAAGTAGTGCCTTCAAATATTTGTAGACAGTTTGTACATAAAATGTCTGAAAACCTGGACAACTTTGCTTACACGAAGAAGATTTTATTTTCAAGCCTTTTTACAGCATCTTCAACTTCCATTAAGATACACTGTAAAAAAATGGGATACAGAAGGAATTGCATGGAAAGTCAATGGCCTGTAGACAGAATATAACACATTAATTCACAAAAATCTTCTTGGCGTTGCAGGAACTGAAGTGCTTTGTATGCCTGCATCTTTTTCTCAAAATTACATGAAGTTCTATCTAAGTTAAGGTAACTTTTTTTTCCTTGGTTCATTTTGAACAGAATTCGAACCTTTTGCTCACTTATAGAGAGACCTAAATTCTTGTGCATTAAATGTAAAGAGCCCAACATATGAAATCCAGGACGCAACTCTCCCTAAGGAAAATGTCAAAACAGGTCTAGCAAAACACTGCTTTGTTTCTGTTTTGTCCATGAAGTGAGTCTAGGTGATGGTTAGCTCAGACAGCCATAGCTATGAGACAAATTATTCCCTGGTTGATTAGCCTGGACTTTAAGTTGAGATATTTAAACCAATTCTTGTTTTTTTAACTTTTCATACCCATCTTACTATATTTTTGAGTAGGGGATGCTCAAAACTTCTGATTCATAGACTGTTGAGGTTGAAATTGGCCAGATAAATTCTGCTTTTGGTCTCCAAGGTAACAGCAGTTTCCCAAAATGGCTATGTGACATTCTTAACAAATATATCAAACTACTGGTCATGTTTCATATTACGTATAATATGCCTCTAAGTAGAACACACAAGAAAAGCAATCTGAAATAATTTTAGCCTCCTGTGAGACAATTTGTAGTTTTAGAATACAAAATTTTCTTCTTAACTTTGTACTCTGTTATATTTAACCTGAAGTATCTAGTTAGAAGAAGATACGACATGTAATAGTTTAATAGTTGAGAAAATTCTTACTGTATATAAATTTGAAAAAAACCCACTTCCCTCACAATTCTATCCCACATTATTTTTTTTTCAGTATTCATAATGGCTTGGATAATACTTTGACTAATATACTGTGAATTTTACTCTTCTTTGCTGTTGTCCACTGAAATATTCTAGGTATCTATAAGATGCTTCTAAAATGTATTTTACATCTTTTATGTTCTTCAAAAGATTATTTCTTCTGCAGGAATCCTCTGATAAGATCCTTAGATTAGGTTAACAGAAAAGAACCAAAGTATTCCTGATACCAAGCCCCTTAAGATTCAAATCAAACTTAGCAATTTTTTTAGTTGTTAATCAGCAACCACACAGCAATGATTATGCAGTGGAAATGTGAAGATTGTATGCTTGGCTAATATTTTGTTTTATGGAAAAGGGAAGACAATCCAAGATGAATGGGCTCTCTGGACAATAGCCACCAGGAGTGAAATCAGAAATAAGCAGTAACTGGGGGGAAGGTAATTCCAGCAATGGGACATCAGTGACCACCAATCCATTGACCACCTATTTAAAACAGGCCCCAGACTCAAAGGGAGGGGAGAAATGTGCACATGGACTAATTACCATGAGTCTTGAGAGCCATAACTAGCAAATATGGCATTGAGTGCTAATTAATGAAAAAATAACATCATTTACAACCAATGAATCCTGATGCTTTGTTTTTTAATAGTGTAAAGTTTTGATAATCGGGGAGCCAGCATTTCATGGGCTATCACTCAGCTCTCTGCTTTACACAAACTGGAATAAAAGTCAAAATGACTCACCTTAGTGTGTGAGCTGTCACTGCCCACAGGGTCATGGCCTGCTTTTGGTGGGCACCACAGCAAGGTGCTGCCCATAATGCACCCACAAGATTGGTATTGGCAGCCACTGTGGTGGAAATCACAGTAAATATAGTTTAGATGGAAGACAGTCTATTGGAAAAGGAAGCAGTCTAGCCATAGGACTACATGAAACTAGTGGCTTTAGAGAACAGCAGATCTGCTTCAGGTGGCCACCACTTAGTTCAATCTATTCTGAAAGGAAATGCATTGTTTGTGCTCTTCTGTGGGCATTGTGTAATGGCAGGGGTGAGTGGATACACACATGTACTCATGTACTCACACCCATGGACACACTGACTACATCTAAATAGGGAAATGTAGACCAGCCTTCATACAGTCAAAATGAATAATGATGTAGCATAAGGAAGTCATAGATCAGCTGTAGTTTGACATCAAAATCACTAAGGCTATTACGTTTTCAATTGATTATGCTTTCTAAAACATGAATTTAACCACCATAGTCACTTTTCTACTGCTGAGAGCTATTATTATTGTTCTATTAGTCTGATTATACACATAGGACATTTATAATAGGTTGTTTTGCCTTTTTTATTCCTTATTTATACTGTAGGAGAATTTCAAGGATAATATGGACAAACAAATGTGACCACATCAATAAACTGTGTAAAGCTTATCCAGTCAGGTCTAGAGAAAGACAGTCACTCCTTTCAGTTCCTTGTTGATCTCAAAGTTGGTTATGGTAGTTATGCTTTGATATCTGAGGCTATACAGGCGATATCCCCTTTCCAGAGTGAGATGTCAAATTCACTACTTACAAAAGGACAGGTAATAAATAGAGGATCACTGAGGATTAGGACTCACATCAGATGGATGTTCCATTGTCACAACCTGTGGATGGCCCATCGTCATGATGCATGGATAAGAATGGAAATAAAATCCACAAATAGAGACTAGGTTTGCTATCATGTTTCTAGTCAAGCAAGCTAAAAGGCAAGACACAAGAAAGGATATTCAGATAGCTTAGCAAAACTACTTAAAGACTTTGAGACCTGTTTATTAGAACAAAAATTTACATGTTTTCCCTGAATAATTTTTTGCAGAAAAAAATGATAGTCAAAATTTGTGGATTGCTTTCTTCCCAGGTTCAAATCTGCTGAAAGCAGTGGAATGATGCTATTTTAACACTTTACATTAATTATAAGCTAAATAGAAAACTACAATTTTTACTAAACTATGCTGCAATAAATCACAGAATTAAAATCCTTTACAGATTTTTTTTAATGCTTCTTTACACATAGGGAAAGCATAATGTCTATTTAATATCTGACTGAGAAAAAAAAGTTGCTTGAGGAAGTCAATTCTTATTGTACTACCAAGTTAGTTTAAGTTATTGAAACACTGCCACATATTTTTAATACAGTTCATTAATTTTCTGAGTCTGCAGGTTAGAAGGGAACAAATTTCTATAATCATGCATGTAGCATTATTAGAATTTTTTACTTTTGCTGATTTCAGCATGCTTAAAACCACACTACACAGCCCTAAGCAAAATATATACGATCTAGCAGAAAAAGGACAAATAATTATTATTTTTTCCAACTATGAACTTTCTGTTTCTGTAGCTCTAATGATTAATAGTAACACTTCTTTTTTTTTGTCTTGTACCTTTAACATAAAGTCAAAGTCAAAAATATATGTGTAACACAGGACTGTCTTAAGGAATTTCAGAGATTTAAGTATGAAGCTATTAATGCACAGAATACTGAAGTCACTATTTCACGGGCAAAGATATAACACTCATGAGGATTTTCCTTTAAATAGCACATAAATGCTACAGCTCAAAGTACATTGATTAACTTAGCCATTCTATCACAATTTCTTTAAGCACATCCATAAGTGCTCTAATGAACTTGGAAAGCCTAGCACATACTTCTGGTTTGATGTGTTTTTAAGTATGATACTGTGGGAAAAGAAATAAATAAAATGCAGCTCTAAAACTAAAATCCCAAGCTGGCTGCATTCTCCTCAGTATGAATATGGTGAGGGATCAGGGCTGAGACACAGAAGTTTCTTTAATTCCTATAACATGTTGGGGCCAGTCACATTGATCTTTCTACGTTTGTGTAGATAGGAAAATCCAAGGATTGACTGAGTGGAGATCCCCCTGTGAGTGCATTTGGAGGGGAACTGGCTGCCCTACAGGGACAGAGACCCTCAGGGAACCTGACAGGGCTCACAAGGCTCATCCTGGCAGCTGCTGCTGATGTGAAAACCTCCACTGATGATGAGTGCACTGGCCTGGAGGGTCAAAAGAGCAAGGGAAGGATGACCATAACAACCAGGAAAAGGATAGAACAGAAAAAGTGTGTGTTTTACAATGTTAACTACATTAGTATTCTTTCTTTTTCTGTTACAATGATAGAGAATAATAGTAAATAAATTCTTAAGATATAAGTTTTAATAAATAAACTCTGTAATTTAGATATAGGCATGCTACCACTTTGACCATAAAAAAAAATTTGAGCCTAACACACCTTCACGTGCAATATCCTTCTTTAATTTAAGTGCACATTGAAACCTTTTAAGTCATTACTATAATCCTCAGAATCAGTATCCATAGACTACTTTTCACCACTTATGTTGGTTTCTGTATCATATCATAAAAGTAAGTATTTCTCATAGGATACTTTGCCTGTATTCACCATGGAAACATTTTCAGAGGTAACATAACATTGCTGCAGGAATGCTGATGGTCACTTAAAGAAATATATAAATACACAAAAATAACTGTAAGTGTTCTATTCCACTTCAAGTTTGTACACTAAATGTTGGTTAATTTTATCAGAATTCATATTTCTGCCCTTTAATGTCCTTAATAAGACAAAGAAAAAGGCAAAATAGTTATAATTTGTTCATTAATAACACTTGGAGACCAAATCAGAAATTCCACTTATACTGATATTCCACTGGATACTATGATGCCAAATGGAAAAGAAATACCATGGTGCACTATGTTTGAGATATTGAGCTCACAGCAGCACTCAGGGAGTGACAACCCATCCTCATTAATGTGTTGCATCTGCAATAGGCTACTGGTAAATCAAATTCCTTTAGTTGCTTGTCAGTGTACCCAGCTTGAAGGGAAAAGCTCAGATATGAATCTGCAGAGAAAAATCTTTTCCTGCTTGAATATGGTTCTTTGTAGGAAGCTCTTAGCATTTGCACTTTTTATACAGGCTTGTTTTGGTTTGGTTTGCTTGCAGCTAAAAGTGGTGCTCAGTAGGGATTATTTCTTATTCAGCTTGTTAAAAAATACAGTGAACATCCAGGAAAGGTATACAAATTCTCAGTTAAGAGAAAAATTTCCCCAGGCTGTTCTTATTTTTCTCTCAGTCTCACGTAACAGATCCATAGTCTTCTTCATTGCAAGACAGAGGAAATATAATTTACTTTTGTATTATCAGTTTTTTTGTGGATTACATTTTCTATGTATTCTGCAGTTTATATCAGTCATGTTCATTTCTCTAATGAGTATGTAAAGCATGTGGGATTTGGGCCTTAGAAATGGTTTAATTTTTCTTCTAGTTATACCTTTTCAATAAAAACAGAAATGAACCTTGTTGGTGAAGGGATCTTTTATGCACAATTCATGACAGAGCACCAAGTGAAGCTTGGCATTGTCACCATGAAAACTTATTAATTAGCTGTTTTTCAGTGCCCATGACTAGAATTGCTGTACTTTAAAAGACTGTATCTCCTTTTTCAGAGAATTATGATTTTGATATGCAACCTATGACTAGCAATATATAGCTTCAGACTTTTGTGACCATAGAAAGTAGAGCTCATCTTGTTACACTGATTTCTTCATGCAGAATCGATTATCTGTAAGGGCAAAAAGAAGGGAAGACACTGAATTCTGAGCATGTTTAAGTTTATGAGGTTATTTGACCACTTAGTTAAGGCTGGTAAGGCTACCACAACTTTAGATAAAACCCAAATTTTATTGTCTGTCACAATTTTCCAGCTCAGAGATCTGTTCCTAGAGGTACACAATAACTCAGTTCAAGATATGGGAGTTGGTTTGACTTTAATTTATACTAGAGAGTTCTAGTATGACACAAAAAAGAATAACGTAAATTAGACATGGTGGAGATACATAAGTCTACAGCAGCAACTTTCATATCAGGTTCGTTTATTTTATGAACCAAAATGAAATTTCCTCAGGGCCAGGATACAGAATCTAGAAATCAGCAAGTGCTCATTGGTCCTTGTCACATCCACAAAAACCACCAGCAGGAACAATGAGTTTGAGAGCAGAACACAGAATGCAATTGAACATCTTGAAGAAGAAGTTAGAACATTTTACCAGGGATCTGATGTCAAACGGTGCTGCCATAAAAAAAGTTCTGCCTTAATTTCAAAGTGAATCAAATATATTTTGCTGCATTGGTAGTACTCGGTATTTACGTAGTGCATTTAATTTACTGTCGTCCAATTATATTTACAATATGACAAATAAGTCAGTGATCCATTTTATAGAATGATATAACAAGGTACAAAACACTGCTACACATTAGAAAGCAGATAAAGTCTAATGTAGTCAGTAAAGTTCTGTGTTGTGGTGCATTTGAGCTTTACCAAAGTCCTGCATGCTTTTGTTCCTCGTTTTATAATGATTTGTCCCTATATCCCCATGTTCAAACCCCGCCTTGGTCTTTCCCGGGTTGTGGGTCCTGTCAATCACGCTGCAATCCCACCCTGAAGCCTGGAAAATTCTGATGGGGCTGTGACATGATTTGGCAAGTTCTCAGTTCCCCTCCCTCTTTTATGTATAAGATTGTTCTACTGATTGTTTTTTTGTCCTGGGTTACTCCCCCCTTCTCTGGGCTTGGTTCTAGGTTGCCCCCTGCCCGTTTACACGCCTCCTGTACCTAAACTGAGACTGGAGAAGGGGAGCCTTACTTCCATATGAGCCCTCCGGGTGAAATAAAACTTGGTTGCTACCCACATGGGAGTCGTCCTTTCTTCTTCCACACCCTTTGCCACCCTTGTCCCTGAGGTCAGACCCACTAAATTGGAAAGATACTAAGCAGTATCCCTGAATGTGGATTTGGGAAACGAGCTAGGCTAGGCGGCAGCAGCTCTGAACCCCCGCAGTTCTGATTTTCTAGCCAGTTGTCATTTTGCTAAATAATGAAAGACATCTGCAGCACCTAGCTGTTCAAGCTCCCGGTGTAGCCATTTTGAAAAGTTATTTATTGGTCAAATTTTTCTTATTCTTCATCACTTTTTTCCTAACTGGCAAAACAATAGTAATAACACTGTTGTTACAATTATCCTTGATTTATGTTAAAATGTTATTTGTTGTGGGGTTGCAAGATTTTGTTTAACAGTTTTCATTGTAAGTTTAGTTTAGTTTTGTATACCTAAAATGGGCCCCTTGTTGCTTCAGATGGGCCCCTGACTGTCTTAGAGCTTCTTATCAGAAGGTGATTTATGTTGTATGTAGTTTCTAGTTTCTATTCNAGTGCAGGCTGACCAGAGGGACTCCCGAAGCAACAATTTGTGTTATAAATTCATGTCATAAATCTTTGCAACAGAAGTGACTTTTAGAGACGTATTTCTGAATTACTGCTGTCTGACTGAGGTTCTTGTCCCTAAAATAACTGCTATACTAATTTTTTTTCCAGAGTTGATTCTTTATTATTCTTAAAATGAGAGGGGAAAAACCTAAAGACTCAACAAAAACCCTGCCCCACAGAGGTAAAAAACTATCCCCCAAATCTTCTTTTATTAGAAGATATAATTTTCATAACTCAAAAACATTCCATGAGAATATGGGAGTGTTTGTCCTCTAAACAGTTGTTCTTGGTCTAATCTTCCCAGAGTAGTGAAGTAAAGAAATCTGTGAAGCACAGGTTTCTTTAGGAGGAAATTTGCTAGGTAATTCCAGATGGTTTTCTTTGACTCAGTAGATCAGTCTTTGGGTGCAGGGAACAGGAGCACCCTGGAGCACAATAGTCCTGCTCCCTCAAGGGTTGAACCATGCACATTCAGAAGGACAGGTAAATCACAGTATGTGCTCCATTGATAAAGCATGAAAAGAGTAATGAAAGTAGCATTAAACCCTGCAGCACGCACTCTAAAATCCCTTGGGATCTCCAGAGGGCCTACACTTGCCTACATTTTGGTTGTAAACACAATCACTTTGTAGAAGGCAAAAATTTCTTTTATCAGATAAAAAAAATCTGCACCTGAGAGTTTTGACAAAACGAGGACTCTTGCAGAAGTGACTGAGAGGGTTAAAGGTCTGTTGAATTATTTTATAATCCTACAGGTTTTAGTAGTACACTTAGAAAGTTGAGCAGCCAAGTTGATCTTCAAAATTTACTTTTCAGGAAATTTTCCAGACACAAAGCCAAAGAGCACACTGTCACTAGCTGCTGGATAGAATAGAATAGAATAGAATAGAATAGAATAGAATAGAATAGAATAGAATAGAATAGAATAGAATAATAACTTTAATGGATGTTTTTCATCCACTATGAATGCATCTACTTGGCTACTACTGAAGGATTTTACCCAGGTAAACTGAAGTTGGAAGTAATTTGAGGTAGAGAAGTAACATTATGTTTGGGAACCAAAAAATATCAGATTAAAGGAACACTAGTAGGTATGGATGAGCAGTTTATCCAAATTTTTTTCTCAGCAGTAGTAAAAGTTCTCAACATAACTAAAATACAAATAGCAGAATTCAGATAAGGCAAAGCCAGGAACTGCTTTTTTATAGTAGGTGTTTTTATTGTGATATTTGAGTTTAGAGCTACAGTTTTAATGCATTCCTTACTACATAATAAAATAAAATACAATGTAAATTGATTTTCTTTTTTTTTAATTACAGAATCAGTGCATATGCAACGAGCTATTCACTGAGTGAAGTTAGACATTTCCTCTTGTAATTAAACCTTTTGACACTGTGGAAGGGAAAATTTTATACTGCTTGATTTGTTCTCAATCTGTCAGAGAAATCATGGTGTTTTTTCCTGTCAGGATAGCTACCAGGAAGTCCTAGAACTGTTAATAAGAATGTTGTAAATGTGACCAGCACACTATCACACAAGATTTCCTTACAGTTTCTATTAGGAACTATAAAATACTGGGATGGCAGTGAGAGATTTGGATTCACATCATGTTTGTGGACACATGTTTCTGGAGCAAGGCCCTTTTATTTCTCAACAGGTGAGTATAACCCCATTCATTGCCCACCTAGATCCTAGGCCAATGTCTGTTGGAATAAAGGGCTTTTTTTCCTTATTACCTCGTCAGAGCCATAGGGGAAACGGAGGTATTGGGTAGGAGGAGTAAGACTGCAGGAAGTGAGAGGGAGCAGACAGCCCTGCACTGCAGGAATACCTGTGTGTGCACTGCTGCTGGGTAGGAGACACAATCATTTCCTACTGGGGCAACATGACAATGTGCAAACTTTACAAGTGGCTGTGTTGTCTTGACACAGTGCAGCTTTTTGGTTTTTCTGCACCTATGCTTCCTTTCATTGGTTCTTCACGTATGCACAGAGAAATGTGTTAATGATACTTTGAGAAGCTTCAAATATGGTGTTCTGGTCAGGTTGTCTGGACAGATCACACAAAATGCAACATATACAGAATATATATTTTAATTTGATATTTTAAGCATCTATCTCTCCCATGGGTCTTAACCATAGCTCAAGATATGAAGTGGTATTGCAAGAGATCATTATAGTTTAGTGGATAACAGGAAAATAGGATGTGTCAGTCAAATCAGGGCTACAACACCAACATGAGAAGCAGAAAAGTAGCTGTGTTGGACAAAAAGGCAGGGAGGTTTAGAGAAAACCTTTTTTTCCCCATTTCATTCTCAGACACAAAGGACATTTTGTTTTAATATGACAGCAAATTTTGCCAGTACCCCACTTGCTTCTCTTGTCTAAAATGTTAAATCAGATTTTTCTTTATCACTTGCACTCTCAAAACTTCGTTCCAAGTTGGTGAAATTTTGGATTATGCATAGTATGCAATTAAAACTCTCTTATAAGAAGGTGTATAATTTATCTATCATACACCCATTACATACTAAATATGGGGGATATATCCAGCTGGTGTACAAAACTGAGTTGGGGTTTGAGAAAAACTTTTCTCCCCAAATCAGGATGTGATCTTGGATGAAGTATCGCTTTCATTAGGCCCTGAAAGTTACCTGTGTCAGTGAGTGTCATGTCCCATGAGAAGAATTTTAACTTTCTGAATTCACATAAAAAGGGGAAGGATTTCTCCACAGCATAAGTAGATAAACTGGGAGAGAGTAGAATATACATAATTTTTTTTTCCACTAATAAAATGATTCAGAATACGAAGGAGTCTCTACCTGTCTTTGGCAAGTGCTTAGCTCAGTTTTTGCACTTCTAGAAGCACAGCACATAGGCTGGACTTCAGGCAAATCCCCGAGGTGTTAGCACTGATCACATTACCTAGAGACTCTATGGGTGAGAAATTCCTTGGAGGTCAAAAAAAAGAGGAAAGACCATAACAAAGTAAAGCCCTAGAAACTGTTTTTCCTCTGCCTTCTCCCTCTCATTCCCTATCTGTGCATTTGTGAGAAAACATGAACAAACTATTTGCAAAAAGAAACAAGAGGAAAGTTATTTTAAAGTGGGTAGCAAGCCACTGATACAGTAAATCCATGGTTTATTAAACTAATAAAAGTATTAAAAGACAATAAACAAGTTCCCAATTCTGGAAATACTTATGCAGTTATTGAACTCCAAAAGACTGATTATTCATGAGCAATCATGAGTTAAGCATGTAATTAAGTATTTCCACTCAAACTTTCAGTCATTCTGCTCACTGCTATTTCAAATATTTCCCTATATTTGATGTTAATATAAGTGGTGTGAACTTTTTTAAAAAGTTGAAAGTAATTTGAATAAATTAATTAATATTTCCTTAGAAAAATAAACAAGCATTAGGTAAGTATAAAGAACTTAAAAGGGCAAGTTTCTTATTTTATAGGAAATTATGACAATTAAAATGCAATTTGTCTTTTTTATAAAATTTTAAGGCATTTAATACCTACGTACTAAATCTCTTTGCTAATGACTTACCAGTTTTAAATACTTTGCAGTAATGACTTATATAATTTCAAGTGGTTATTTTCCATACTTCATTACTTTCCCCCAAATGATCATTGATTTGATAATTAGTTGATATTTTAAAGGCTAAAGACGTGATGTCCTTGAAAATGTTTTAAGTGTCTTGTTCAGGGCAAAAATAAATTATCATCTTTGAAATGCCATTCAGCAGTAATTTTAGTGGGGTTTTTTTAGTCTATTACAGATTGAGAGAGTCTTTCATTTTATATTAATTAGTAGTTTGTGGCAAGATACTCAGAAATCAACATATTGCACCGAAATTTCATGCAGTAAGATATCTCCCTGTACTCAGCGGGTAGCTGTAATGTATCTTTGAACAAAGCCCACATTTCACTTGATGTAAAAAGACTTCCAATTTTCACTGTGTCATTTCTCTTCTACATAACAAATTAACACACTGAATAACTTTTATCCCCTTCCCAGCAGGCAGGATACATTAGGACAAGATTTCTCAACCTCTCAGTGAGTTTTTAAAAGTTGTTTCATAAATGTTTTCACCAGGCTCTAGGAATTCATCTGACCTCTTTGGAGAAGGACTCCTTGAAGGACAATATCTACCATACTGCAGGAGCTGGAGCACACTTCCTTTGAAATAACCCTTCTGTCTTCAATGAACACATTTAACAAACATTTTAACTTGAGTATGTACACCTATAGACTTGAGGACTAAGCTGGGCTTTAAGACCTTGTTCCGCAAGTATAAAAGCAGCAAAAGGTTAATATTTTAACAAAAGACTAAAAAGGTTAAGCAAAATACTAGTTAATAACTATTTTTTAATTGAATATATGACTGTAGATTCTGATTGTGCCTGAAAGGTATTGATTAAAACGGCTAAACTGATTAGCAGTCAACTCACAGGAGCAAGTCATGCAGCTTGTCTTTGTCACTAAAGAGTGACACAGCACAGGGAGGTGACACCTGCTGCTGTGGCACCCAGACCAGACAGGATGCTCTTGAGATTCAATTATAAGAAGAGATAAATTACTGGTACGTCATTAAACTGTAGAATGGTTTGGGTAATGAGAGGCCTTAAACATCCTGACTTCCAGCCCTTCTGCCACAGCCAGGGACACCTTTCACTAGACCAGCTTGCTCAGAGCCTCATCCAGCCTGGCCTTGCACACTCCCAGGGATGGGGCATCCACAACTTCTCTGGACAGTCTGTGCCAGAGCCTCACCACCCTCTCAGGAAAGAATTTCTTGCTAAGATCTATTTTAAACTTGCCTTCTATCAATTTAAGGCCACCCCTCCTTGTCCGATCACTACATGTCACCTTAAAAAGTCCCTCTCCATCAGTCCTTTAGTCCCTCTTTAAATACTGGAAGGCCACTCTGGAGTCTTCTCTTCTCCAGGTTGAAACACCCCAGTTTTCTGAGCCTGTCTTAATAGTAGGAATGCTCTAGCCTCGTGATCATCATCAAATTCATGGAATTCTTTGCCACTGAAAGCTCGTGTGACAAAATTCAGTCATCCTCCAATATCAGACTCTGACAAAAAGTTTTCCGTTTCTTTGTAATATGTAAATTTGTATTTATCTGGTTTGAAAAGTAAATTAATCTTGTCACTATCTTATAAAATCTCTAGCAAAACAAGCTGCTTTTGAGTAAAACTTTTTTTTTTATTTCTATAATTTCTTTTAAATAAATGCAAGAAACTTTTTAGAAATTTTGTATTTTCTAATCATTTAAAATAAAATTAAGATACTAAGTCTTTAAGGTCTTCATGTATCACAATGATTTGCTAGAGTAAAAAAAAATTATCAATATTTGAAATTAAAACAAGCAGACAAATTTAGACAAATTTGTTGACTTTAGCAAGGAAAAGGATAAAAAAAAAGATACAAACATTTTCAAGTTAATTAAATGCATTCTGAGTATCATTTATATGCCTAAGTCCCAATCAAACCAATAAAAGCTATAGCTATGCTTGAAATGAAATGTTTGCTTCACGAATTTTTTGATTTGGCTAATAGAAGGTACTTAAGCACATTTTCTGTCATTGTGGATTAACACAGATGGACTCAAACTCACTAATCTATAGTCTACATTCTCAGTGACTCATCAGTTAAAGAAAATAGGCTTTTAATGGGGGTCTGACAGGCTTGAGCCATTGTTTTTTATTTACACTATATTTAGATAACTTTTAAAATGTAAATATCTTAATTCTAGATTCATGTTTGAGATTTTTTCTCCAATTTTTTTAATTGCCTCAAAAAAGGCTAAGAACAAACATAAGTTTTTTGCCTTATTTTAAGGTCAGGAAAAATTGGATCAGTTGGTGCAGATCTCACTGTCTGTTATTCAAAAGTAAAGTCCTTTTCCCCATTGCAGCATTCCAAAATTATTTTGTAACTGGTGGAAATTCTGGCCTCTGTTGCTTTGGTTGTAAATAATTTTTTTAAAACTACATATTTAATGTTTTAATTACAATAACAGAGGACTTTGTTAATTCTGTTGCCAGACANTCAGTCCTTTAGTCCCTCTTTAAATACTGGAAGGCCACTCTGGAGTCTTCTCTTCTCCAGGTTGAAACACCCCAGTTTTCTGAGCCTGTCTTAATAGTAGGAATGCTCTAGCCTCGTGATCATCATCAAATTCATGGAATTCTTTGCCACTGAAAGCTCGTGTGACAAAATTCAGTCATCCTCCAATATCAGACTCTGACAAAAAGTTTTCCGTTTCTTTGTAATATGTAAATTTGTATTTATCTGGTTTGAAAAGTAAATTAATCTTGTCACTATCTTATAAAATCTCTAGCAAAACAAGCTACTTTTGAGTAAAACTTTTTTTTATTNTTTTTTCTCCAATTTTTTTAATTGCCTCAAAAAAGGCTAAGAACAAACATAAGTTTTTTGCCTTATTTTAAGGTCAGGAAAAATTGGATCAGTTGGTGCAGATCTCACTGTCTGTTATTCAAAAGTAAAGTCCTTTTCCCCATTGCAGCATTCCAAAATTATTTTGTAACTGGTGGAAATTCTGGCCTCTGTTGCTTTGGTTGTAAATAATTTTTTTAAAACTACATATTTAATGTTTTAATTACAATAACAGAGGACTTTGTTATTTCTGTTGCCAGACACTGAACATGACATGAAAATAGGAATTCAAGTTTAGTCACTTGGTTATTAAAGGACACTCCATCATGTTACAAAGTCTCCTTACAAAATCCCTCTGACAGAGTTTGCCTCTCACTATTTCATCTTTAGTGATCACCAGTATAAGAGAAATCTAATTTATATCAACTTGATGTATTGGTGAGAAATTACAAAAAGTGAGTTTCCAGAGCAGCTAACTACTCTCACCACTGAAATGGATGCTCTGGCTCCAGATTTATATTTCCATCTCTTGAACCTCTGCTATGATAACTAACTATTTACAACTGAAGATAAATTCTCTCCATGATAGGGTAGGGATAGGGAAGCTTCTAATGGTTTGGTTTTCCCTCTTCTTCTTCCTATCTTTTCCATGTGTAGAGAAGAACTAGGTAGAGCCTTCTGATGATCAGCTCAGTAATATAGAGACAGTAGTGATAATTGCTTTCACTTGACTTTACCACATTTATGTCCTACATTAAAAAGCAAGAAAGTTTGAGGACTAAGATTAGAGAGAAGGAACAATGAAGATTGAGGAATGTAGGAAATATATGTGAGGCAGAGGAAGCATCAGGAAAGGACAACACCAGGCAAAATGAACTGTACAGGGAAACACTTGGTTAGAGCTGACAAGAAGTGAGGGCACAGAGTAATGTGTGAACTGAAGGAGAAAGCAAAAGAAACAAGGATGAAGAAGGAAAGTTCACTACAGAAAGGTCAGGTACCTGCAAATGTTTGTATGATGTTTATATAACATTGCAGTAGAGTGTGGAACACCAGAGGTAATACCCCTGACCAGTAATAAGGGCCTATCATAGCTCATTATGATGTTTGTCACAGGCAAATTGCACCAAATATAGTGAATCTGTACTCACTGACAGTTAGGCAAGGGTTTTGCCATCATTAATTCACTATAGAAGACCAACATTGATGCAGATTCTAAGATGAACTGGGAATTTTAAACTTCACATCACTGCTAAGAAAACAGAAAATACAAACCTGTTATGATCTGTGAAATGCAGAGAATCTGTGATTGTGAATTCATTGAGATGCCTATGGCCTTTGTTTTTTAGAAGTCCTTGGCAATCAAAGTAATGGTTGTTTTTTTACAGAAATTTGAAAAAAAAAACTTTATTTGCTAATTGAATTCAATCATAAATTACTCTTCTATTTTTTTATATTCCCTGAATTTTAGAATTGCTGTTGCCCTCTTTAACAAAACCAGTATTTAAACATCACTTTCTAAGTGACTGCTTATAAAAGAATTATGCTTATCTAGTCTGTAAATGTCATTTTATGGATGTTGTTATCCCAGTGAACCTTAAAAGCATCAGAGCTCCAGCAATCTTAATTCATCTCTGAAAAGTACAGGGTCAGCTATTTGGGTAAAAGCAAATGCAGTTGTTTAGCTACTAAAAAAAATATATTACAGTCAAATGTTGAACTGATGTTTGACCAAAAAGTTTCTCTGTCAAATTAAAAAAACCCAACTAAAACTATTACATTGGTTTTAACAGGAAAATAATAAATATTTTCTGTTCAATCAGACATGTCTCTCATAGAAACAGCTTTTAGGCACCCATGCTCTGCAGGCCAAAGCTGCTGGAAGACAATCACCTACTGCAGTGTGACAGGTAGTCTGTGCCATGGAGATGAAGGACGCCTCTCCCTGCAGAAACTCGTTTATGGGATAAGTGCAGGAAAAGGTTTAAAATCAGCTGTAATGCCTGGATACACCTGCAGTTTATCCTCCTTAATCCATTCCCAGAAAGTGGACATGGGAGCCACGACCAACATATTTAAATCTTCCCACCAGTAAATTGCCACATTACGGGGAAGAAACTAGGGAGAGATCAAGGCAGTCTGGAGTGGAGTGCATCTCTCAAAAGCTGTCGCAAACTCACATCCTTAGTTACAATACCCAGGAATTTGGGAGCTAATCTGTAAGGGAAACTACAGAGAAACTGTCAGGTGCTCATTCAAATCACAAATCTTGTGCGCTTGAAACTCATCGTTTCTCCTGTTTCAGTTCAAAGCCTGGCCTTAAGGCTCACTTAATAAAATATTTTATTTCTTTATCATTAATTTTTATTCAGGGCTAAACTGGGAAGTTAAAGATGTTGTGCTTTTACATGCATACAAAATCCAAGGAAGGCAAGTGAGTGGGCTCACCCTGGCCTGCCTTGCTGTGGGGCACCTGGAGGGACTCAGTGCTGGAGGAGCCCCACAGACATGGTGAGCAGTGCAGAGGATTCCTGGGGGACATGAACCGTGACATTCCAAGTAGGCCATGGACAGACAAAGGCAGAAAAGGCTTTCTCTAATTCTGGTATCCTGAAGGGGAAAAATATGGCTCAGAGCAATTCTTGGAGGTGCAACAGGGTCATCCTTGTGTGTGGCTGTGACAAATAGTTTTGAAATTATGTCCCCTCATATATGTGTGTGTACTTTCATTGTAATGGCCAGGATTAGGTCTTTGACTGCTTTACAGTTTTGTCCAGGTCTGGCACCATCCTTTCTTATCTTCTTCCATTGTCCCCGGCATTTGCACCTGCCAGAGCCCTATGCACACATAAGCTATGGCTGAATGTTCCTCTAAACTAAGGTTTCTCAAGGTCTTACTAGTCTCCAGTATGTCCAGAAAAATGTGTAATAGGGCCTTATAAATTTATTAATAGTGTTTTTCCTTTTTTAACAGTAACATTATCATGTTACCAAAGAGTCCCTAAAGAGAAGAGAAATCAGGATTTAGGTTAAATCTTAAACTGATATTTGTGTATCAGCACAAGTGCTGACACAGAGGTAATCAGAAGCAGGAGTCAGACAGTTCTATTAATCCAGTCTTAATTTCTTGAAGAATTCTGTTTTTCATTAGAGCAAAAGTCCCCGTAAGATGTAAATAAGTACACAAATAAAGAATTTTGTATGTTTGCCTCACGACAATGGCACCATATGGTGACCTTTCCTTCCCAAAAATAATTTTTTATTTACAACTGTGCATACACTGATCAATAATTTCTCCTTCTACTCTAATTGTACTTAGAAGTACATGATGCTACCACACTATAACCTCCCCCCTCCCAAGCTATGATATAATAATTAGATATAATTCTGTATCTGATCTAATAACCAAGCTAGACTGTGTGGATTTGTGGGAAGAGAAAATGAGTTCAAAATTAATTTGTTCTCATCAAGGATCAGGGTAAAGACTATCAATGTCATTCAGAAATTCAGATTTCTGAAGGATCTTGCACTTCTATACCACCAAGAAAGCCATGAGACATTAAATTTACAGTGTGCAAGAGACAAAGAATAAAGGGCCGTTCTTAAAACTGCATTGTATTATTGATAAAAAATGACACGTAGCATCAGATCTCATGTTACCTTGTGTTTGAGATCATCACAATGGACTTTTGGCAGCAACTTACTCTGCCAACTTGGACAAATTAAGAATGGAAGCAGATATTTGCCCCATTTTAGAGCCAGAGAAACCAAAGGACAGATAATTGTCAGGTTTGTTTGGGTTTTTTTAATAATTACCTGAAATAATGATTACGGAAGTGACAGAACTTAGAAATGAGAGTGGATTTTATGAGCATATTTTTTATCCCTGCTTTCTTTCACATGTTCCCCTACTTGAAGAAGAACCCAAGCACTGACCTAAGCCTCTGCTTCACCATCATCCGCAGCTCCTTTTCACACCATCCCAAGGCCCTGACCTTGCTCTGTTACACAGCTCCCCCATCTGCGCTCTCCATGTGTTTCAAACCATTACTCAATGTGTTTTAAACCACATGCCCACATTTGTAGCTTTGAATCATCCTTCCACAGGTACAGAATGGAGGAGTGCGTGAACTCATTAATTTTTAGATTATTAGAAAGTCTTTATATTAATCTTCTCATCTCCTCCTCCCCCATTCTCACACATATTCATCCTGGGGAGACATCATCCCAGCAAGAAGCCATAAATATTCCATTTACTTATGACACACGCTAAAATTAATTTCTGAAAGCAATCAGAAAATAGGAAAATCAGATTATTTAACTTCTTTTAGCATTGATAGGAAGACATTATGCATTAAAAGGGGCTTTTCTACACTGGGCATGTGAATCTGTAAAAAATATTATTTTAATAGGATATTATTTAATGCCTGACAACAATAGGACTCTGATAGAATATGAACAATAGTAAATGAGTTCATCAGTTCTTAAAGTTTTTACACAAAGAATAACAAATTGTTTCAGAATGTTGGTAAAAATATACAGTTTTATCAGAAAATTAATCTTTATTGAATATTTGTGTGACTGTACTTAAGTGATAGAAGATAAAAAATCTGAGTGGAATAGTAAGAGGGAAATCCTCTTCATATTTATTAGAAATTCTGGTTTATGAACAATAAAAAGTTAAAGGATCAACTTATCCCTTACAGACAGACAGAACAGACAGACAGACCAGACAAAGGATGGAAGAAACAGCACATTGTTCTGTTCCAACCATCTCTTTCTTTCTTGGTTTGGAGAAATAATGCTGCAGAAATGTGGTGAACTACAACACAGTTTATGCTTTATCACCTGGTTATGTCAATTTAAGTAATAATTAGTGTAGTGGCTTTATTTTATTATTTTGCCATACTTGTACTACAAAATGTCAATAGTTCCTTATTTAAAGCATAGACCTGCCATGGCATAATAACAATGTATCAAGCCAAGTGGAGACATAAAAAACAAAAGGCTCTACATGTAGTTCCTAAACCCTCTACATAAAACCATGTAGAGGGTTTAGGAATCCTCATACATAAAAAATAAATTTTAAATATATACATTAAAAATTATTTCTTTTTAAAGATTTATTTTTTAAATATTCATTTATTTTTTAAAGATTGTGGTCTCTGTGCATATGTGACTTTGAGGAACATTCAGCTAACATTTCTGACTCCTCCTTATTACTGGTCTCACTAGTTCATTGGCTGGGGTCTCACTTAAAGGATAGGAAGAGGTATATGACATGTCTTGCTCCTAACAAACAGCTGAATGCTGATTATGTCATTAAGATTTTATCTGTGCAAACAAAAATGCAGATTATGAGCCTTAGCATATTTTCTTACCACTGCAAGTCTAAAATGGTGCATCATTTTATGCCTGGTATTGAGCTAAATGCAAGGCAAAAAATTAACAAAAATGTTGACCTGCCTAAACTAATATTCCAGTTTCCAGGTTAAGGACAGCATAAGAGGAATGCAGAGAAGATATTTCAGGATGGCCATTTTGCCATTTCTTTCATCTTTATGAATAAAAATTTTGCATTTTGTGCTGAAAATAGAAACTTTCAAAAATTTTTAATGATGCAATGTTTTTGACTAAAAATATTAGTCGAGAGACATGAGCAGGTCAACTTTAACCACTTTTAAATAACTAAATGGTAATCATATTTTTATGCCAAATTATAAATCATCTTTATTTCAAATGATCACTTGCTACTCTTAAATGACCATGCAGACTCTAGTCCTTTAATGAGAACTTCCATAAATTCTGAATTAGGCATAGTAGGTCTCTGAAAGATGTTCATTTAAAAACAAAAGAGAAGATGTAATGGACTGTGGAAACACACTTAGGAAATAAAAATAATATTCTAAAGCACTAAGTTATTTATCTGAAATGAATTTTCAAGTCTTTCACTTTGATATGAATTAAAGAACAGCTAAATTTTAAGTATGCTTTTATATTAATCCACATGCAGATATGTAAATCATTGATAACTGTGAATGACAAGTACTATTCTCATGTTCCACTTGTTTGTAAGGAAGTTTCAGTCTTTAAAATGGTTGTTAAAACTGATGAAAACTGATCTAGATATAAAAAAAACCCCAAAAACACCTCTCATTGGACTGATACTATTTTTAATCAGTGAATAAAAGTTGCACCAAGAAGAACAAAGACGAAAGTTAAAATGTTCTTGAGTAGTTTGACCTTCTACCCTTTACCACATGTAATGAATGAGACTCCTCTTACCATGCATGATGAATAAGGACTCATTTTCATTAGCAGAGCCTCTCAGAGACATCTGAGCTGGTTTGAGAAAAATACTTCCAGACTTCTCCAAATGATTCACTAAATTGTGGTAAAAACCTCCTGTCTTTCATTCTTCTGTGTCACAAAAATGTCACTGGTATTTACAGGAGCTATAAGAAGTTACACTGGAGAGTCCACCTAAAGTAACCTCCCCCCACAGATCCCCCAGGGATCTTTGACTAGAGCCCTTAATTTCACATTATCAATATAATATCAACAGTCAGACCTTTTAAAATATCATAAAAAGAGCATGAACGTTATGAACTAAAAATGTTCAGAACAGATTTATGCAATTTATGAGCAAAAAAGCTTTTTGTTTCTAACTGATGCTTCTTCTGTTTGAACACTATAAAATTCTCCAAGAAGGAGGGCCATAAATGTTCCAGACCCTGTATTTCTAGCATGCATGATCTGTACTGCTTTTCACTCACATTCCTGGCTTGGCTGCATTTGGGTAGGGCTTTCCCAGGACCTCTTCAATCCCTGGAACCGTAAGGAAGGATCTGCTGCAGTTATGACAAAAGACAGAGCTGAGCTCAAGCACAGAGAGCAGTCGGCATCTGAAATGATGGCATGAGATGCAGCTTTGAAAGTATTAGCAGGGAATGCACAGACACAGACAATGATTATAACACCAGTCAGAGTAAAGGGAGCTAACAGGTTAAAAGGCTTAAAAGTCTATTTCACTAAAAAGGGGATCTTCTTTGTATTTTACAGAGAATAAACTTACATGTTAGAAAAATACAAGCAAAGAGGAAAAGAGCCTACAATAAACATGATCATATTTTTCTGCAATATTCAAGATGCCATTGCTTCTATAGCATGCTGTAATTAATCCTTCCAGGCTCCCCTGTCATGGTTGTACAACATAACTACGGGTTGTCCATCACCTAATGACTTCTGCAGGTGAGCAATAATTAGGATAATTAATACCTAGAAAAATTACCAGGAAAACCCTGCACTGTTATTTATAAAGAAAACTTGCAAGTTATTGTGTACATTTTGCATTGTCACTCAAACCTGACACTTTTATTGGTTTTTTTCCATATAAAATTATCTGCATAGTATCACATCCTGCTAAAAAAGAGCACCATTTATTCCAAGGTTCTTCAAATAAACAAATATCTCAATGTAAATGATATCAGAAAGATCATTTGAGGTGTGCCAAAATAGAAAATGCAATACTTTACACAAAACTGCAATAACCAGATTAGCTTGGAGCAACCACTGATGATGGGAGAATATAAAGAAATTGTATATCTGAGATACAAGAGAAAAATACTTGCTATTACATTTGTTTATAAATGTTGCATACAGCCATAATATGTACAGAAGGGTAAATGGATTTATCTTCTATATTTTGATTTCCACCAACTCATTCGATTACAGTTGGAATTTTGCAATATTTCCTTTGATCCTCTTACAGGTTTTGCATTTCATAATAGACAGAAAGAAGAGACAACAGACAGCAAAGCTATTGTTCTTGTTTAACATTCAAGGGCTACTGTTTTAATTGAAAATGAACTAATATTTTGAGGCACCCACCTCTCCTTTATCCTCCCAGACTGTGGCTTGTGTTGAGGGACCAGCTCCATCACAGATGTTCACAATTCTCTGAGTAACTTAGATTTGTCTTCCCTAAAAGAAAGTCATGCTACTGACAAGGACTTAAGTGCTTGAAAACTTAAAACCTCAGCCAGCATTTGATTTCCAACAATAAGATAGGAATCTAGGACCAATTGACTTTCCTTCCAATCCAAGGAGTTTTTATGAAACAAAACATATTTCTTACACTTAATTTCCTAGTGAGATAGTATTCCTCTCCCCTTTGCCTTTTTTAAAGCTGGGCCACACCTCTGAAAATGGAACCAGAGTCTAAGACAGCCTTCAACAACAGCTGTTGTCTGACTTGTCCCTGACCGCAAGGGCAAGGACAAAAAGGTTTGGGGGTTCCCAACATGAAAGGTCAAACACCTGAATACTCAGGTATGCAGAAGGATGGCACCCCTGCATGCATCTTACCTTTGTGGGCAACCTCTTAAAAATAGTAACGGAAATAGAAAAATCATAAGTGGATCAATGACTTTAGCTGGGACACGTCCATATTGATGCAGTGGTGGGCAAAATGCAGATGGTCTAAAAATGATCGTCATAAATATTTACCATGCTCAGGGAACACAGATACAGGTATATAACAGTTGAGCCCTTGTGCTTCATCAGCAGCTGGTAATGCTGCCAAACACAGCATGTGATTTACATAACACTTTTTTATGAATTACGCTGGCAGCATTTATTATGTTCCCTAAGAGACATATCAGTATATTCTTGTATTTCTCAAGCTGAATGGATCTTCAGGGATTCAGAAGAGATTCAAACTCTTCCCTACTCATGTACAGATTGGGGGATTTTTTCACTTCACAGAGATTTTTCTAACTGTATCTCTCAGCTGACCCTCAAGTGATAGCACAAAAGAGCAGCAGATATGTGCACAACCATACAAAATAAAATTAGATTTTGCTTGAAGCTGTTTAAGAAATCACACATAAAGCACAGGAAGTGTGAATATGAAAGTATAGCAGCCAGTCCTGTCTATCATGCCCTGCACAGTCAAGCTGTGTGTTGGATAGTTTTTCTGTCAGGACAAGCCTTCTTTATGACTGGAAGACTAGAACAGCTTTCTTCCCATACAAAATTGCCCCTGTTACCCTGTGATTTTAATGGGATTTAATTAAGGGACGCAGGAAGTTTCACTGCTCTTACTCTACTTTTGGGAGTTTTTGTGTTCATGGAGGTGGTAGAATTTTAGCAGTTTAGGCTGTCTGGGAAGCATCCCCTGTGAAATGAAACTTCCATTTCCCACTTTCCCAAATTACAGTTCTCTAAGAGTTATTTACTGCAACGCAGATGAGGAAAAATGCAGATAAACACACAAAAAAAGCTGGCGTTTGCAACAAAGTGCATTTCTAAGCTAAATCAAACCAAGCACATCTTTGAACAAAACTCTGTTTGAGAACAGGCTTGTATATTTCTCTCTGACCAATAAAATATATTTATATAACAGTTTATTAATAATAAGCACCATTTTATGCTTATTCTTATCCAGTGTAACTCACTGATGTACTGTTATTTAACGCTATAGTAGAATTCCTTTCTCTCTGAGCTTTAATCATATGAGAAATTAGATTGAATTTGCATTTACACAGCAAATTTTATGATGTAAGTTTCCTAATATACTTCAGCTTGATACTGAAGTAAATTGTATTACCCCTAATGGGTCATCAGTTTTGAGGTTTAGTATTTGATCTTGCTTTATTATCTTCCCTAGCTATATTCCATACCTAATTTTTTCCTGAAATGAGCATTATTGATTTACTCATTAAATACTGTCTGTTTGGTGTGAATTTTTCATCCAAGCAGTATGATAAATCCTTTTTAAAATAATGATTATATGCTGCACAAGACTTGAAATACTGTCTTCCTGAGATGGTTTTCAATGGATTGCAACTAAATACATTGTATACAAAAAACGTCTTGTACCGTCTCTGCAAAATGACATCCATTGATTATATCTCCTCAAAAATGGAACAGTCAATAAATTATTATATTTTTAAAAATTAAGCTCATTGCAGGGTGAAGGATTATTTTCTTGGTTTCATTTGAAGGTGGTATTTTGTTTCTGTACTACTTCAGCTTAAAAGACAACCTCATATCACAGAAAAGTGGTTAAAAAAATTTAGACATGTTTAAAAATTTGAGTTTCATCATGCCAAACAAACAAGCTAGCAAACCAAATCAAATCAATCCCCTCTCAAAAAAAAAA
>VXBB01013904.1:100821-135963 GCA_013399915.1 Illadopsis cleaveri | reverse complement strand
AAACCAAAAAAACCACAAAAACAAACAAAAAAACCCCACACCCCAAAAGCCTCCCAAAAACCCAAAGAAAACAGATTGGGTGAAATGAGACTCCAGTAGTCCCACTTACTGACACACTATGTTTTCCACATACTTAAATTTTCAAACCCAGTGAGTGAGTCTGGAGACATGAAGTTTTTGTTATGAAGGATTTTTCTGAAATTATTCCTAAATACTCAAAGAAGTTGGGTCAAAATCAATTGATTCTGCTACAGGAATGTGTACAATTTGTCAACAGTGTCCAAAATTGAAGAAAATATTCCACTCAAATTCAGCAACAGACAAAAAAGAAAGCATTTCCAAAAACCATAGAAATATTGTAACATAGTGTGTTGTTTGATTCAGTTCAATATATTTTACTTTACTGAAGCACACATAAGTATTTTCAGTGTTTCAACCTTAAACATTTTGTGATTTTATGCACTGGTTTTCATCTAAGGAATCCAAGGTTTTGGAAATGAAACTATGTGGAAATGAAGGAGAAAACCCATCCACATGAAGATGGTTAGGCTGCGGAACAGCCTGTGCTTCCTCCAGTCCTGACAGTTTTCTCTGATCAAAAGAATAAAACCCTGAGCAAGCTCCTTTGAATGCTGGTAGAGGTGGAGACCACGTGAGCTCCCTTCCAATCTAAATCATTTTATGATGTGGTGATGTTCAATGCCTAACTATCAAATTAACAGGGCTGCTTTAGACTGCGTTTCACGGCATTTCCTGTCATAAAGCATCAAAGTATGAGTGACACACAATTTTACCAAGTCTAAAACTCTTTTCGGCATATTTGTTAGTATGGAGGTAGTAATTTTTTCAAAGCCAGTTACAGGTGAAAAATGCAAAACTGTTTAGTTAAACACAGTCTGAACTTCTAAGAGATCACTATATTAAGAAATAAAAACACTGAAGTGTCAGTAGGAAATGTTGCCCTCTCAGTAGTATTTAACAACTCTTCATGTGGCCAAACCAAATGAGTAATCAGCTTGTAATTATTTTGCCACCATGCTATGGAGGTGTGCATTATTCACTTTTGGATACCACTGCCATGAAACAAAGGAAGCAAAATCAGTAGTCCTTGCAATCTAATCCTGTGATATTAATTGCCGAGAATATGTGCCTGACATGGTTTTCATTTGTTTCTCAGTGAGAGTTATCTTACCAGCTGCCAGTGAATACCTGATTACTGGAGACAGCCTCCAGATGTTCTTCTATCTTGAGTTGTTTGTGTCACTAATGGCAAACACAGGAAGCAACTCTTCCCTTACGCGGGCTGCATTTTAAAACACGTTCATACATTCCTATTCTCATCTGTTTCCTTCATGGACCAGTGGAGCCTGCTTGCTTAGCATAGCAGAAAGCAAGTTGCATAGCACATTCAAGTTAAAAATCATTAGCTTGGCTTTAAAATTTTTGAGGTTTTGAAAAGATTAGCTAGAACATGCACATGTACCAAATAGTACTTTAATCTCTAGAGTACTATAACATGCTTCCTTGCTTTCTTTTTCCTGAATGATGAGATTCAAAAACAAACTTTCTCTAAAATTTACCTCACCAAATGTTCCAAAATAAGTATTTTATGAAAAAAGATGTATCTCTAAGTGTATTGAAGTTATGAAAAGTCAACATCCACAAGCTGGGGGCACCAGCCTGCATTTCACCATTTCATGTCTAGTACTCTTATTAGCAATGAGCCATGCCACTTTCCACCTTCATTTTCTCATTCTCCCAGAAAACCTGCAGACAAGAAACACACAAGAAGGCTGAATGGGCCTGAGTGGTGGCTCCTTGAGTTTCTCAGAAAAAGAGCTTGGAAATCCTCTGCTATTGCACAGTGACGTGCACAGTCAGCAGAAAGAGGGGAAATTCTGTAGATTTCAGTAAACACTGCAGCCAGAGAGGAGCAGAATTTCCTTCATTCCTGGTCTCCTGGTCAAAAAAAATGAAAAACTGATGATACTTTTCACTCCAGCTGCCAAGCACTGAGAGGATGAAGATGCCTATGAAGATGTGATGTGTCTTCAAGAAGAAACACA
Source organism: Illadopsis cleaveri (assembly GCA_013399915.1). Lineage (NCBI taxonomy): Eukaryota > Metazoa > Chordata > Aves > Passeriformes > Timaliidae > Illadopsis > Illadopsis cleaveri. The sequence goes on along the minus strand of VXBB01013904.1, from coordinate 133,897 downwards.
CACACATACACACACACACTTATATACATGGTCACTGCAAGTAGAGAGTATGTATGTGTTCTCACCGCAATAAAATAAAAGACCAAAGCATTCTATGTTGTAGAACAAAGGGATTGAGACTGGAAAGAGACAAAACCATCCTGGATCAGATTTCATTTTCAATTGATAAAATTACAGTGTTACTCCTTGTGAGGAACCTCAATTCAGACCATCACATAGAGACATTGCTCCACTCCTTTAGTGCCTTGATGATGAGAAAACTTTCAGAAGTCCAAGTTAAATTTATTCATAGACAGTTCAGGTACATTTGTTTTTATGTCTTTTAACTCAAAGAGCTCTTTTTACTACATAGTGCTGACTTTGATGAACCAACTAATATCAAGCTCTAACCCATGTATATTTTTCATTTTACTAAATTAAAAAAGATATTGCAGTGTCATATCTATTCTGATCATCCTCATAGTTCTTCCTCAGACTCTTAGCTTATAACTCATCCTTCCTGAGTGCCAGCAGTGATGACCAATTTGAGGTCTCCTTGGTGCCCTGAACTCTAACTTTGATACACCTGTATCTCTATACAATGATCTACTGATCAACTCATTTTCTTTTTCTATATTCTTTCCAAAAAATAACCAACCGTCTTACAGCAGAAATTCCTATTGGCCCTAAATTCTTGACTTTGTACTCTTTGTTATTGAATTTAATTTTCTCCTTGCCTTGCTTCCCACTTATTTTTCTCCTCCAGGTGCTTTTGATATCATTCAGCTTATATCCCTGAGTGTAATAAGTTCTTGTCTAAAAGTCCTAATGAAGAAAGACTTTCAATGGAACAGAAATAAGATGAGCATCCACTAAACTCATATCAAATAGATAACAGAATCTAATAACAGAGGAGATATGTTCAGGCCACAGGAGCAACAGATAAAAGGGAAATCACACAGAAAAAATTGTGGGATTCTAAAATAATTTACAATCCCCATCCAGGCCAAAAGACTCAACACTCTAAAAATAATGTGAATTAAGAAATCCAAAAGAAATACAAATCAAATCAACTCAAAATATTTTAAAAACTTTTAAATTTTTATTTTCAATTTCATATTATTTGTACTGAAGTTATTCTACATTTATCCTATATAACCAGACTTAGAGAAAATTGTGATGAAAAGTCTGAAGTATTTTCCCCAAGCCTAGCAATTATATTATTCTTCTTGGAATTTTCAGAGTTTTTACACAACTATTTTCACATTTTCACTGAAGTGTTACCCAAAAGCATTTCGGATTGTCAACAAAGACAAATATAGTTTCTTCCAAAAAGTATAGCACAGAGCTAGAAGCTCTGGAAGAGGATTTGTTTTCATTGCCCAGCACGTCAGGCTATGGCAGCCCTTCCCATCTCCGTCAGTCCAGTGATAGAGTTTTATTACATCCCATGGATGAGTCCCAGTGAACACAGAATAAGCTGCTCACACATCTCTTCTCAGTCACAGTATGAAATTTAGTCCTCCTTTCCAACCCAAAAAATTAAAATTGCATAGTGGCCAACTGAGGCCCTAAATTAAATCCATATTTAAAAGCATTTCCATTGCATTACTAGCAGTGTCAGACACAGTAATTTATCGGGATCATACCTGTGAGATTCCAGCAGTTTCTGAAAATTGTTAGAGTAAATTAAAACAAAGATTTTTGTAATACATTTTTTCCTCATTATAGAGACTCTCAGGCTGAGCAAATACATTATTAGTCTGGTGTAAGTTTAAGTGGGTACTTAATAAAGCAGCCAAAGCTCCACAAAGATCATGGCAGTCTTATAATTCTAATTTAGTTTGAATTGGAAACCTCCTGCTATTTCCTGAGATATTTCTCTATTATGTCTGTGATACAGCACAGTTAACAGTGGACAAAAATCATTAACGCTGTAGGCACAAATGTCATTAAATGCATGTGTCAAAACACACGTATATAATATTGTCTGTACTCACATGCTGAAAGCGAGACTGCTCCATACCCAGATGATTACTACCATGCTCATTTAGTTAATTACGTACTTAATTCAGGGTTAGAATCTCAAGGGAAGGATGGGGGTTGCTGTGCTCAGTGCTCTTGGGTGTTGCTGCCTACAGGGATCCCAGGGCAGGCCTGGTGTCACAGCTCTGCCTACACTACTGCCTCTGGGGTGACTCTCAGTGAGTCAGCCAAAGAGTAGCCTGGGCTCAAAAGCAGGAAAGGTCAAAAAGGTCACCTCCCACAGGGAAAAACGTGCTCAGATTTGAAGAGAGGTGCTGCCTGCAGCCAGGTTTCAAAACTGTGAATCTTCAAAAGCCAAAAGGGGAGGAGGAGTTATTTCTATACATGTTGCTTCATCAGTATGTATGTTCACAGACAAGGCAAGAAGACATCTAGTCTCAAGTCCATCAAAGCAAAACGGATATTTGAGCCCACATCTTGGAATTCAGCATAAGTGGATTGAAGGACAGTGTCCACTAACCCTAAGCCCAGGGGCTGAACTACCTGTGCTCCATGGTCCAGAGAAGTACAGGAGACTGGAGGAAACTGACAACAGTGTTGCCAAGGTGTGAGAAAGCATGTGGGTTGGATCCCCATTAGAGAAGAAAAGACACAGACAAAAATGCCTTTATTGAGAGAGAAACAATTGTTGGCTCAAGGTTTCAAAAGGAAAAATGGAGGTGAAAAGGTAAAAACACTGAGTGAAAAGAGCACTGAAGGGTGGCATTTCAGTGGCACTAGAGATCAGCCAGGTACAAGAAAGCTGCAGAATAGTCCAGAGTACAAAGTGCTAAAACATATGCTCAACAGCATCTCTTGGGATTAACCATCAATATATAGTCACTGAGCAGGATGACTACAGTGTTTTGTGAATGTTTGCAGTTGCTAGAGCCATAAAAGATTTACACAAATGTTAGCTTGAGATAAGTGAAGAAGTAATTTAAGACTCTGAGTTTCCTCTCTTTACGATGTGTGCAAAATATTTATTCCATGTAATGTGTGTTATTTTTATGACTTGGCAATTTTTCTCTCTTCCTTAACGAATCTGGAACTATTGCATTAATTCTGCATATTTTCGAGTGCAAAACACATGAAGGTTGAACTTAAATAGTTTCAGGAAAGAAATTTTAAAATCCCAAGCTCTACCTACTCGGTGCATTGTGCTCTCAGTTTCTTGTCTCTAAATTAGATACAAAGTTGCTTAATTTTTTTGTTGTTGTTGTTGTTTGTTTTGTACTTAAAATCTTACTATAGGCAAAAGGAACAAATTTGGTATGCAAAGCCAATAACTTATTATTAGTCTAATTCAGCTAACTAAACAACTTGATCCATTAACAATAACAAGAATGCTATAGTTCAAAACCCATGCAATTAAAGTGAGGTGTGCACAAACCTTCCAATATCTCCTCGTTTCTTTGGCCCTACTTGCATTCCTGTTACAAGCAATGGCACCACTGTATTGACTGGGCTAAAAGACTAGAGTCGGTACTGGCTCTGCAAGGCCTCCGAAGAGCAACAGATTTATTCTATTGCCATTTTTCCCAGATCATCCTATTATTGCTTTCGTAATTCTGTGTCTTAGGACACCAAGAGCTGCACTGGATTAGAGTGAATAATAAATTAGATGAGGGTGAATAAGACTTGTCCAAAACTTGAGAAAAAGCTACACTATCACTGACTTAATATATACCTTTATTCTTCTGAATATCCACACAATTTCAATTACTAAAATATTTTTATGGATGTGTTTGTTTTACAGAACTGCATGTATTCAGCATTAAAAAGCTTTACTGGCTTATCTTTTTGACAAATACTTCATCACCTTATCCACAGAGACATACAGGAACATATGTATAAGATACACGAGAAATTCACAGCTGTAGAATTTCTTTGGAAAAAAAATGTGGATAAGCTTCACCACAGAACTCAGAAAAATAATTATTTGAAATTTTATTGATTTATGAGACAGATCTTCATCTAGTTATCACTGTTTCAACTCCAGTGAAGCCAATGGAATTACATTTACACCTACTGAAGTTTTACCTCACACAGCTAATTGACTCAGCTAAGAGTATGGTGTCAGTTGAAAAATCTTAAATAGCAATTACAGGTACTGCTTCTAAGATTTTATTTCTTATAGAAGAAAAACTTCGAAAAATAACAAATTAAATCAATCTGTGATAAGCTGCAGAGTGCAATCCATAATGTGGCAATTTAGAAAATCTGTGTTACTGCAGAGCATTGTGCTAGAATGCTGTACCAAATATACTATTTAAGTGGTTTTTCATGTGTGATGATGGCCCTTACCATGCGTTTTAAAGAAGTGGGGACAGAAGTAGAGAGGGAATTAATATACAAAATTATATCACAGAGGATACAATGAGACTGTTGTTTCCTTTCCTCTTCCATTTTTCCTCCCCTGTCCTAAAATGTACAGATTTGTTAGATTTAATTAATTCATCCTTGTCCTGAACATAAGAAATGGGAAGGATACAACTCAACTGAGCAGCAGTTAGTGCTGTCTGAGAAGACAGCAAAGCTCAACAGCTCCAGTACTATGCCAAGATTGCTTTTCCTCTGTGGAATGTCATAAAAACAGGATTATAGAAAAAAATGGTTTCTCTAGGGAGTCTTGTACACAAGCCCTCAAATAGCATCTGCAAGCCCAGGTGCCTGAGGAATCTCACACTCTGCTTATTAACCAGTTAATAGTTCCATAGTTGTTGTTTTCTTGTATGTAATACTTGGTGGGGAAAAGTGCTTAGATATAAATCTGAATAAGAGAATTCTGTATCAAATTCTCTTTGAAAAATAGTCATAAAGAGGTATTTGCAGCTGTTTTCAACCTCTTGTACCTTAAAAAGTTGTTCTGCTGTTCTGGGTACCTCCCGAGCCTTCTACCTCCCATCTTCATTCAAATATTTATGTCTTTGAAAACGGCATGAATTGCAGAATCACAGAAAATCTCACATTGAAAGGAACCCATAAGGGTCATACAGTGCAACTCCCTGCTCTTGCAGGAGTGTCCAACACTAAACTGTATCAATAAGAGCATCATCCAGACTTTCCTTGAACTCTGACAGACTTGTGCCTGTGACCATTTCCCCGAGGACCCTGTTCCAGTGACCAGTCACTGCATCAATTAAAAACATCTTCCTAATGTACAATCTGATGCAGCTTCATTTCATTTCCTGAAGTCTTATTGCTGGTAACCAGAGGGATCAGCAGTGCCCCTCTGCTGCCCCCCATGAGGAAGCTGTAAAGGGTGATGTAGTTAATGTCAGCCTGTGTGACAGCCAATGTGTTGGGCCATATAAAAAAATTGTGCTCCCAATAGCAGCAGCACTCCTCCATCCCCTTTCTTTTCTTTTCAAACCTGTTCGTTCTGATCTAAGAGATCCCTGGCTGTATTCATAGAATATGCTAAATTGGAAGGAACACATCAGCATCAAGTCCAACCCCTGGTACTATGCAGGATACCCCAAGAATTTCCCCATGTACCTGAGAGCATTTTCCAAATGCTTTTTGAACTCAGACAGGCTTGGCACTGTGATCACTTCCCTGGGCAGCCTGTTCCAGTGCCCAACCACCCCATGGGTGAAGAACCTTTTCCTGATATCCATCCTAAACCTCCCCTGATTCCTTCATGCCATTTTATTGAGTCCTGTTACTGATCACAGGAACACAGAGATCAGTACCTGCCCTTCTCTGAGGATGTTGTAACAGCAATCCTCCCTCAGTCTCTTCTTTTTCAGACTGAACAGACCAAGCGAGCTCAGTCGCTTGTCCTGTGGCTTCTCCTAAAGGCCCTTCACCATCTTTGCACTTCTTTGGACACTTGCTAATAGTTTAATGGGGTTTTTTTCTAATGAGGTGCCCAAACTGCCCCCAGCATTTGAGGTGCGGCTGCCCCAGCCCAGACCAGAGCAGGACTATCCCCTCCCCTGACTGGCCATGCTGGGCCTGATGCTCCCAGGATAGTGTTGGCCCTCCTGGCTGCCAAGGCAGAGCTGGCTGAAATTCAACTTTCCATCATCCAGGACCCCCAGGCCCCTTTCTGTGTTGCTGTTTTCCAGCCTCCTGTGCCCTGGTTTATACACACAGCCAGGGTTGCTCCGTGCCAGGTGCAGAATCCAGCACTTGCCCATGGTTGGTGATTGTCCATGTCTCATTTGCCGAGGTCTCTCTGCCCTCAAGGGAGCCAACAGCTCTTCCCACTGCAGTGTCAACAAGAAGACACTGTGTCATCTATGTCATGGCACTACTCTGAGATCAGCCCAGTTGGTTACAACATGGTGCCAATAGCACCGAGGCTGTGATCCCTGTGATCCCACTCACCTCAGAGTCAGACTTAATGATCCTTGTGGGTTCCTTCCAACTCAGAATGGTCTGTGATTCTGTAGTTCTATATGTCAGCATTACAGGATATATCCCATCCCTCAAAGTGAATCCAGGCTGCCCTTTTTCCCTGGCATTAAACTCAGATCCTCATTGTTTCCTTTTCTTAAAAGCATGAGTCTTCCTCAAACAGAAAACCAAACACAATTTTGATTGTCTTGGAGACGAGGCTCTACTTTCAGAAACAACAGCAGTTATGTGAGGTCCCTTTGCTCCTCATCTGCTTATTATGGATTCTTCTCTTCCTAGAAAAGGAATACACATTTGTTAGGCCACTGCTCTCCTGCTATAGTTCTTTGCATAGTTGCACAAACATGTTTTTCAGTATCTCAGTGGGGCTCGGTAGCAAGAGGTGGGAAAAGGGGGTGCTGTGAAATGGCACTATCACCAAACCATGAATATATAAGCTTTAGACATGCACATTTTGACTGCTCTTCATTTTTTAGAGCACATCTTAAAATACTGTGGTCATTTTCATGCTGCTTCTCGAAAACCTCTCAAAGTTATCAAAATACCGGTTGTTTTGTTTAGATTGGAACACTATTATAGTAACATTATATTGTAGTAAAGTTTTCCCCTATTAAGTTATTTGAATGCCATGTTAGTTCTTTGTAGCTACAGTGTTGATCTGGGAGCTTTTTCTGTTTAATCATGCATTTCTGTAGCATCAAAGATATAGAAAGCTGAAAGCAACCTCAGGAGACAATCATCTCCAATCCCCAGTAATTAGGCAGAATGATTTACAATTCTTTTCTGTTAGTCTTCTCAATATCAAATCTCCCTGTGCCATGGGTACATCAGCACGAGTTTTGTTCTCATTTGCTTACATTTTGTTATATATTTGTTATATATTTGTTTATGCCAACTGTTTTCATGCTTCCTCCTAAATCATTGATAAAATTTGAACAAGGTGAAAAACAAGTCTCTGAGAATTCACTGCTTATTAACAGTTTCCTATTTACATTTATATTATTATATGACATTTTTATAATAAACCTTAAAAATCACCACTTGGCAAATTTTCAGTCCATTACATATGCAACATTGATTTTTTTTAATCAATTTATTCTCTTTCTCTTGAAGTTAAATGTCATGTGCAGCATGAAGGGAGTAACAATATGGAATAGATTAAAAATTGTGCTGCTTCTAATTTAATAATAAAATATGATACTATCTGTTATACCTGTTATCAGTGTCTTTTTTTTTAATTGGAAGGGAAGGATTTACTTATCTCTTCAGCTGGCCTGTGACCGTCAGAATACCCCAAGTTGCCAAAGGGCAAACAAGTGATCTGATTTGGAAAAATCATTTTAAATGTCAGATTTGTCATTTGCTTCCCCATATGCCAGCCCTGCCTTCCACAGAGAGTAAGTAACAAGTGGCTGAGTCAATGCTCTAGAGTCTCTACTTGTTATAATTCTAAGGTAGAATTAAGCTATGAGATAGTGTGGTGGAGCACATCACACCCTCTTGGAAGGCAGAGGAGTGAGGTTACTCTGTATTTCAGTTTGCTGCAGAGACAGAAAGGAAACTTCAAAAGAAGAATCCATACATCAAATACTTTTTACTTAAAAAAAAAATACACAATCCCCCTAAATCTTTCATCTGCAGTCTCACAAATGTGCAGTTCTAATCAAAGACACAGTAATGTATATCCCTGTAAATAAAAAATATAAAGACAAAGGGTTCTGCTGTGGATTGAAAGATGCAGAAAAAGTCTGGTGTCCCTAGCCATGAACTAGAGACCTGTCCATGAATATCTCATCTTCACAGCAGATGGACTTGCAGCTGAATTGGCTCCATAGTTCCAGATCTGAAGAATACCTCAGAAGCAACCCTGCATTAATGACAATGTCTGCCTGTCAGATATAGGCTTAAAAATTGTATCCAAGAAATAAAACCTCAACCCTTTGCTTTGCTAGATTAAATGTGTTTTTATTTCCTACTTTTAAAGTGATGCAAACATACCTAAAGGGGAGGGAGAGTCTTACTGGTCACAGGTAAAAATACAAAGAAATCAGGGCAGTGGCATCCTTGAGAGTACCTAAAACTGGAGACTAGAGTAGAGTCCTTCTGTGTTAGGCTATACAGGGTCAAGCTGGCTCTGCTAACATTGTCAGCAGTGTCAAAACCTAGGATTCACAAAAGATTTAATCCTGATGAATTTTATCTGCATGATCTCTTGGAAACAGAGGGCACATGGCTTCAGGAAACTTGTATTTTCACAGATCCTCTTACCTTGTGTTAAATTTCTGCATGAACACAGTATCATAATACTAAATTTTAATTTAGGCAGTGAATACAGAACTTACCTTGTTGCAAGAAAGGAAAAAGGACTCTTAGGCAAATAGTGTTCAATATCACAGATTCATAGAACCAGTCACAGAATCAGTCATAAAATCACAGAATGGTTTTGATTGGAAGGGACCTTAAAGACCATCTGGTTCCAACCCCTTGCCATAGGCAGGGCCAACTTCCACTTAAACAGGTTGCTGAAACCCCACCCAGCCCAGCCTGGAACACTTCCAGTGTCTCACCACCCTCACAGTAAAGAATTTCTTTTTTATATTTAACATAACCCTATAATCTTTCAGTTTAAGGCCATTCCCTGTGGTCCTGTCACTGCATACCCCTGCAAAAAGTTCCTTCCCAGCCTTCCTGTAGACTCCCTTCAGGTACTGGAAGGCTGCAATAAGGTCACCCCACAGCCTTCTCTTCTCCAGGCTAAAAAATCCAAATTGTCTCACCCTTTCCTCATAGGAGAGGGGCTCCATCCCTCTAATCACCTTCATGGCCTCCTCTGGACTAACTCAAACAGTACAAGGTCCTTCCTGTGCTGAGGACCCCAGAGCTGGACACAGTATTCCAGGTAGGGTCTTGCCAGAGCAAGGAGAGGGGGGAAGCTCCCCCCTCACCTGCTGGCCACAGCCAAGGGCGTGTTTGGGTTTCTAGACTGCAAGTGCACATTACCAGATCATGTCAATCCTCTCATCCACCAGAGCCTCCAATCCTCTATAATAATGGTCTGTGATAATGCTCCATGAACTGTTCTCAGAATTTACCAAAAACGTGCTATAATTATCACCTTGTTGCACTAGATATTTATATGGTCTGTTTATCACAAGTACTCGTGTTTTTGTGTCTGTAACACACTAACTGTATTTTTATTTACTCATACACCCAGTATGTCTGGTTGTCTTGCCAGAAATATGAACTGTGTGTGCCTGGAGGAATTAACTACAATCCTTTTCATGAAGAATCCTGTCTCTCTGGCAACACACAAGCTTTAGTTCCATTATCTAAATCTTTTATCTTCCCTGCTTTGACTGAAGGATAGTTTTTCATCTTTATATTTTTCAGTGAATGAAGTGCAGATGAAGTTCTCTTATGTGACAGAAATATTCCACCTTTCCTGTGAAATTGCCCTGGAAGCCTCATCAAAGACAACATCCTCTGAATTATTAGGTGCATATGTTAAAAATAGTCATTTGCATTCCATTAAAATAACACAGACCCTGCTGATAAAACTTCCATCCTGTCCTTTGAACTTATGTGCACAGAAAACAGCTTTTTTGTAAATAAAATCATTATCCTTCTTTCTTAAAAGAATCCTAAGAAAAGATACTACCTCTTCCTATTTCTTTGATATTTCCTTCTTATGCATAAAGAAACACTGTGCCTTTCTGCAAGTCGTCCTTTTAGAATAAAAATTCTTATGAAAAACTTCCTAAAACCTAAAGAACAGTAGTTATGTTGGGTAATTTTTTGGCCATTCCCTCCCTTTTTATATCAACATAAATCTTTCCCACTCCTGATCTTTTTGTCACATTTGTTGGCTTAGTTATGGCAGATCAGAAGTACTGTTAGTACTGAACTTGAACCTTGTCTGCCACTACAGAGGTGACAGTCTGTCACTCAAGCAATTTTGCCACATGGCTCGGTTGCTGTGTGCGCTGCTCTGAATGCATTTCCTTTACTTATTTCCCTCAATTCTTTCCACTTGCTCCTCTTGCAGTCCTGCAGCTCCAGGACCTCATTCCCAGCTACCCCTGCAGTATCATTTTCCTTTCTCTCAGGCCGATGGACGTCAGTTCATTTGTCAAAATCCAAACAGGCTGTCCTGGCCGAAGCAAGTCAAGCTTTTGTTGCAGGTCTTTCACGTTGTAATTGCTTGCCTTTCTGGGAATAATGTCATGTCTTGAATGGCAGATCTTAGTAATCAAAATTCTGGCCTTGCCATGCATGCTTTGTGCCGTGCCTGGCTGCCTTTTCTTGCCCCTGCTACACATCACTGCCTTAACAAGCTGCTGAGATCCTGCAGAGCCATTAAAGCTTTGTGCCTCATCTCTCCCTTTCTTTCTTTGAGGCTTGTCGTAGCTGAATCACACAGCACGTGCATGGAGAGTATTCCAAAATAGGGTTTCATGAAGAGAAGAAAGGCATAGAGTATATTTTCCCTATCTAAAATGCAATAAATGGTTTTCTACTCACGGAGTGTAGGGTTTATAACCTAAACTCAATCTGAGAGAGCAACGCAAACTATCCCTAATGCTGTCTTCAAAATTGTCAAAAGCAGTGGCAGGATGTAATAATAAGCTTACTATAATAACAGAACTCACTTTTCTCACAGTTACACTTCTTTTCCCATACAATACTTTATTTTTGTATCTGATACCATAATAATTATTAGTCATTATCACAGTTCTAATACCATTCACAAGTAAAACCGGAATATCTACCATGTGCAGAAAGAGTCAGATATTCGGTGGGTTTTTTCTGTTTTAGGACTTTCTTTAAGAAAGGGCTTTTTAAGATTTGTAGATAAAACAAATATTCTTGGATTGTTCTATTTTTCCTCTTCTCAAGGATGAAAAATAGCTTGCATGTGGTTTTTCTGAAAATTTGTTAGTGCCAGACACCAGCGAAAGCAGTGAAATGCAAATTCTGAAAAAACTTTGTAGAATTCTGGGCATGCTGGTTAGCACTGTATAATTCATCTTTCTTTTATCCTGTAATCTGGGGCTGAGCTGCCATGCAGTATATGCTCCATCTTTGCCTATCTCAGCCAGCACTAGTATGCACTTGCTTATCATCTTCCTTGATAAAGTTCATCCATCACTCCAATGTCATTATTTGTCTTATGATAAATTCTGTCAAGATTGGTAGAGTATGATTAGTATTTCAAACTCTAAAATAGAGACAGAAAGATCTCTTTAAGGACTGCTGATAGGTAAACAGAAATTCCAGAAATCTCATCTTGTGTATTGAAGGCAAAGAGAGTCCAACTCACCACAGTAAGATAGCTGGCCACAGAACTAGAAAAGTTGCCAGGGACACTGAACATGAATTTTTCAGCTTTGTCACTCCCTGCCTATTGATGTCTGTTGCCTGCTAAATGAGACAACTTAAATAGTTGTCTAAAAATAGAAAATATTCTTGAATAGAAAAATTCAAGAATAAGAACATCCTCACAAAGTCATTTTTTCTTTCCCTTCTTTCTCTCACCCTAATTTTCATTGGGTGTTCTGCTCCAGAGGAGGTGGGAGTCTCCCTCTGCAAGTTCTACTCAGTCAAAGGCACCAGGGTATCTGCCAAAGCCCTGAACCTTTTTACACAGTGCCTTGCAGCAGAAGATGCACACAACTGGTAATTGTCATATCACATTTTGGCACACCAAGTACAAGATGGTCAGATCACCCTTGCACCTTTGTCCAGAGGAGCAAATGAGAACCAGTTCATTTGCTGTGACTATCAGTCAATTACAACTCTTGCTCTGAGCAAATATCAAACACTCTGCTCAAGAGATATTGTGCCTAAATGTTCTGGCTCACAATTACCAGCTTTAGTTATTAATTCTACGGTAGGTGAAGCTGAGAGATAAATTTGGTTATAGAAGATTTAACAGAGGTTATATTTATTAACCCTTATTTAATCATCTCAGCCAAGCAAACAGCTTTGATCTACAGCGTAGAGCTGTAGTTCAATATTTACACCTTGCATGAAAATATGGCATTTAATCTAATCAAGTTGGCCAATGCTGAACATGCCACATTAAATGTTTGCTCTTCAAATCTGGAGTTCACTCATTCTGTCATTCTAATTCCCGGACCCAATTTGAAAATAGTTTGCATTACATGCTATCTTGCAGCTTTATGTGTTTGCCTACCAAACACAGGTTAAATGACCTTGTTGTGTGAATGTGACATTGTTAAAATCAAAGGATAAATGTAACAGTATTATCTACTAAAAGAAAAACTAATACATTGCTAACAGCAAAAAGACAAAATATGTCACAGTTCTTTTGCTACCAGAAGTAATCTTGCTTTTTGTACTTCAGCAGAACATTAGCAGGTTGTGTGATCATTGTAATTTTTTCTCATCCTGCTCTAGTAAAATCCTTTAAACAGTAGGTTGAAAGATGAATAAACAAATGGGGAGGCAAAAAAATAAACCGTGTAAAGTTAAAATCTCTAAAAAAATGACAATCTAAAACAAAGCAGTGAAGCCTGACTCTAATCTCACACAAACCAGTTCCGGCAAAGCAGGAGCAATTCTAATGATCTTGAAAGAGGTACAGTGGGAGAATGAGATTACAGTTGAAGCCTTATTTCCTCACTGCTTCTTGTGTTTCTTGTACTGGAACAGGGACAGCAAGGAAAAAAAGAGTGTTTAAAAACCAACCAACCAACCAATACCTTCACTTTCCCTGCCCCCTCCCCCTGCCCCCCCCAAAAAAAGAAAATATAGTGACAAAATGGTATCACAAAGACAGAAATAATAAGCAATTTTCACTGAGTTAACTTTAAAACATCTGCATTTTTTACTTGCAGTAAGTTGTTTTTAATACAGGCTGCCCTCACAAATGAACAACACCTGTGGTTATGGAAAAACTGAACTTGTATAAAGAGGCAGAATTGTGCTGGGCAGCACTAGAGTTTCAAATGCTTCTTCAAAGGACTGGTGACTGCAGCAGGTGAAGTTATGGAAAAGGTGGGTCAGGACATGGTCACCCCATCAGGCCGTAATGACCCCGTGCTGTGCTGTGGGACAAAGCAGCCCCTGGGCCCAGCACAGGCACCTCCTGCATTCTGTGAAACTCTGCAGCACAGACTCATCCTTTGAAACAGATCTTAAACTTTCAGCCCCACTTTTCTCTATTACATGCAACAAAACACAGAAAAGATTTCTGTAGTTCTTCTTCTACATACAAGCATATCAGTATTAACATAAAATTTTTCTTCCAGTACACAGTGTGTTACTGTTTCCCTCCCTACAATTTTTTTCTTCTTGCAAATATCTATTTATGTAACTACATACATATGAGATACCATAAATGGTTTAGAGAGGAGAATATCAATGTCATTAACAGAATAATACAAATTTATTATAATAATAAACCAGATTATACATTGCAGAAGGAAAATTCAGTGATTTTTTCACGCTCATAAAACCAGAGCAAGCAATAGACATCCACTCTTCAATTCACCTGCCCTAACTTAGATACCTCGAAGTTTCAATTCTAGAATCACAGATACTCAGCCTATGTTCCTTTTAGGGACAACGGAGATAAAATGTCAATTAAAACAACTTTCATGTCATCCTAAAATAAGTCATGTTCTGGAGGCCTAATTCTTCCCATCCAATATAAAGGTAACATAGTGCTTCCAGTTCATCAATAGATAAATTTATATACTTTAAGTGATACAGACCCACTCAGACCTCCTGATTCCTATGTAATACATTATGTAGTGGTGTATATTGCATAGAGGGAGACCTAGAGAGTTTGGTTTGTGTTTTTCTGTATTTTTCCATTGCTTCCATTGATATTTCATTCTCTCCTTCCTTCCCCTTACAGAATACCTGACTGTTAAACACGATGAACTATTTTATTGTTAAGCATTTAAGAAGAGATAAATGATGGTTTGAATGTTAATGCACCAAGGTAGATCAGAATCTTAGCACTGTTAAATGGTTTCTGAGCCACTAGAGCATAGCGTCAGTGCTATAAAGAAGCACTCCCTGATGGATTGTTAGCAATACTCTAACTCTTTTCAGGACAATAATATTGACTTCACATTAGATAAACATGAATCTTCTAAACAAGGGGTGAATACACAGGAATCAGCTTCTTTGTGTCTAGCAGCTAAAAGGTGGCAGGACACACTCTATAGAGTTTAATTTTAACTGTAATTAGCTTTTGCAGTGAAGTGCAGTAAGGTAACAAATGAGGTACAGTGCTACAACACAAGACTAAAGAGAGAATGGAGGAGGTCATACTCTTTACCTTGACAATTTTTGGTTTTCACAAAACCCATTATTAGTAAAAAACAGACATTAAATGATGCTTATGCTTTCAAAGAGTGTGGGAGAAAAAAAAGTAAAAAACAGTGAGGTATTTAATGTGTACTTGGAAATTGCTCAAATGTGAATGCTGATACTTTCCTCTTTAGACCACATATTCTGAAAAAGTAATGCAATAGCTCAGTAAATTGCTTAGCATTTACCAATGGTTTGTGACCCCAGCAGGTCAGATACATCAGTGAATTTTTACATTTACAGGTGCAATTTTCTGTCTGTTAACAAGAAACAGAACAACTGAATGCTACTACAGAGTTTATTCAGAACTCAGAATCATGATTTTCATTCCATTATAATTCTATACAAAAGCCAAGTCCAAAAATTTAATACTTCTGATAACCCAAAAGTCGTCTTTAAATTGCAGGAATGTAGGAATGAGAAATCCAGAATTTGAGGCAATTATTTACTCTCAGTCCTGCCATTACTTAATTTAGTATAGAAATTTGAGGGGTTTTGCCAGTCTTCACTAGCTCAAGAAATACAGCAACAGAAAACACAGCTGGCATAAACCTCATGAGGCAGGCTAATCCACACCCATGATCCAACCCCAAATCAGCTCTGTCCAAGCTCTTCTTGATGGATATTTGTCTAAAGCAGTTGGCAAAGTCTTTTATTTCAAAGATTAAATATCCTTATAGAAAAAACCAAACAGAGAAAGAAAAAGATATATGTTGATGAATTCCATTCACATCCTGAATGTCTAAAAGCTCACTAAAAATCCTTTTCGCAGAAAAACTGTGACATAGTTAAAATATTCACTGGTTGAACATATTTTCTATACTCCACTTGGGTTTCAGTTCAACCTTACTTTGCAGCACTTTGAAAAATTCTTACAGGTAAATCTGGATGTTATATCTTTCATCTATTCATACCTTGTCTTGCAACTCTCACCCTCAAATGCAGCATAGCAAAATAAGTATAACATTAATAAATAAATAAACCTATAAAAATACAATTATCAGCTTTCTTTGGAAATTTGAAACTGTCTTCACTGTGAGTCTAGCTACTTTGTGAAGAAAGACGTAGAGTTGAAAAGGCAAAAGAAAAGTGTTCTCAAATGTCTGTCCACAAAGCTTTGATTTGCATCAAAACTTAAGTGCAGGAACAGGATGAACATTGGCCAAGAAAAAGAAAATTTCTGAAAGTTTATTTCAAAATTTTTCAAAAAGATGCCACGTGTTTCATTACATCTTTAAAGGCTGAATGCTTCTTTGTGTGTCTGCCAGTCCAGTCTCCCACTTCTGCATTACATTGTTCACGTAGCCTTGCCATGAGCTGCATGGCTCCTATGGCAAATGATCAAAGGGAATTTCCAAATGCCTGAAGGAAAAAAGCACTTAAAAAAACCAAGGCAAAACAATTAGGTGTACCTACAAGCACCAATCACTCAAAGATCTTGAAAATGCTTTAAAGACACTAATTATCTGAAGTTTGTAATGGCTAGGGATTGCAGATTAGTACAGCATATAAAAATAAAGTACATGTACTAGAATCATGTACCTTTTACTAAATATTGATGTATACATAGAATTGTGCTTTAAAATAAATGTCCCCTGATATTTCTTCATTGCTTTTTCTTCATGCTCAATGATACTACTTCATTGCTACTTTGCTCAGAGATATTTTCTAGAATATTATGTTATATAAGGCCATACTCTCAACTGAGATAAATCAGTATCATCCTAGTTTCAAATGAGCTACACTAAGTTTAAACCAGTAGAAAATCTAGCCAATTTTCTTCATCCTTTTACAAAAAGCCCCTGCATGTAGCATAGAACTTGTGTTTGAACACAAAGAAAAATAAGATTTTCAGTGCATGCACAGCAAGGAAAATTACTAGCTTTTGGATATTGCAGATTTAAGGGATATATGAGAAGCTTATGGGCTCTCAGACTCTACTATATTGCTTTGGAAGCTGGACTAGGATAGGCATGATGAAGAGGTTTAGCAGAGTACATAGTAGAAATTTGAGTTAGCCGCAACCATGCAATAAAAATTATAGCAGACAGTACAATATAATGATTTTATGAAGCATTGGAAATATCCAAAAGAGCTCATCTCAAGTTTTGCTTCCAAGTAAATTATTAACTTGGTCACCAAGTAGAAACAAGTTTTCTGCCTCTCTTTCTTAGGATTTTTTTTTCCCCTTTCTTCCAGGCCATCAGTTTTGGCTTAAGATATGATTCATAAAATATATATAATTAAACTGGTTTATAATTCATTTAACGTTTGGAACAACCTGAATAGTGACATGAAAACTTCAGAAAGTTTTTATTTTAATCCACTATGGACTCAGAACAACTTTTCTCAGTGGAGAAAGATGACAAGGGAGATTTGTCTCCAATATGATAGAGAAAAGAGAAGCCGATCTTGAGAATCAGTTGAAAAAAAAAACAGTTAAAAAACCCAGCAGATTTAGAGATGATGCCAAGTAAAGAGGTCACCTTGCTCTGAATGCAGCACTTCAGCTTGTCCTGCCTTTTTCACAGATTCAAAAAAAATTTCCAGGCACAAGCCTGGAATTTTCTGCAAAATGCAATTATAATATGCAGTTATTAGAGTCCATGCAATTAATGGAGTCTTGCTAATTCAAGACATCTCAGAAATGGTGAAAGATTTACCTTACCTTCCCAATAACTCCCTATATGTGCAGGAATGGATACGGCCAAAGCAAATGATGAAACAACAGACAAAAGCCCGAGAGTCTGCTCAGGCATTGCCTTTTCTCTGGAGCAGTGGCAGTGGTAAAAACTGGCTTAAGAGGGGCATTCCATATGATCCAGTCTCCTCTGAGATCATATCTGCAGTGGCTGATTCAATTTTTTAGGATGCTGGCTAAGACAGACTCTGCAGGAGGGTTAGGCTGTGACTCTTTGCTGCCCTAGCTAACATATAGACATATAAATGTAGGTATCTAAATACAGGCACTTCCTGCCAGATGTCTATGGCACTGTGTTTTGGGTTTGTATGGTCAGGTTTAGACGATGTGGGGGCTACAGAGGTGGCATCTTTGAGAAGCTTCTGGCAGAGTCAATCCCAGCCAGCTCCAAGACAGCTGGCCAAGGCTGGGCCAGTCACCTCTACGATAACAGATTGAAGAAGGAAAAAAGTCGCAGAAGTAATTGTGTCCAGAAAAGAGTGGGGTGAGAATATGTAAGAGGAACAACTCTGCAGACACCAAGGTCAGTGGAGAATGAAGGGCCAGAGGTGCTCCAGGTGCCAGAGCTGAGGTACCCCTGCAGCCTGTGGTGCAGCCATGGTGAGGCAGCTGTGCCCCTCATGGGGGTCCATGGGGAAATGGAGCTGCACCATCCCATGGAGCAGTGTAACACCATGGAGATGGATGGTGGTTGCTGCTGCCTCTGCCCAAAAAGCATCTCTTCTGGAGAAGCTGCTCGGGTGGCAGACAGGCAAAGCACTCCAGTCCACACAACACACACACCATGGCTAGCTCAGCAAAGTAAGGCAGGAAGGGTCTCCTGTATAAAGTTCCAGCACAGTTTATTTTGCAGATGCACGGCAAAGGGTTCCAGGGAGGAAAAGACCAGGATCAAAGGAATGCCCAGGGTTAAGTATGGGGTCAGGAACCAATGGTCTGAGGAAAAGGGGCAGTATGAGGGTAGGGAAAAGGGTAATGGTCTATAGGGGGCATAAAGACGGGGCATCAGTGATACCACAACCAACAGGGAAACAGGGAAAGGAGAAACCTCGAGAATCAGGGACATATATAAACAATAGAGGTGGGCAAGGCCCACGGGCCAATGGGAAAAGCAAAACTGAGGCAGATTAACATCATGCAGCAGAGCACTCTGTGGGAGAAGCCTTTTTGCTCACCCTAAGCTACAAGGCTTTGCCAAGCCTATGATAGATTCTTCCAAGGTATCGCCCTAGAAGTTTCCCTGACAGGCTCAGGAGCCTCCACAGAGGAGACCAAGGCCAGAGTGGGTGAATGCCTGAGAGGAGGCTGTGCGGCTGGAGCAGGCTCCTGGCAGTATGCACAGCAAGGAAAGGACCTGCAGACCCATGGAGAGAGGAGCCCATGCTGGAACAGGTTTCCTGGTAAGACCTATGACCCTGTGGGGGACCCACGTGGGAGCAGGGGAAGGACCCTTCTTGCTCAGCAGCGGCAGAAATAACACGTGATGAACTGGTCATGGCCCCCACTCCCCATCTCCCAGAGGCACTAGGGGAGAAGGTAGAGCTGGAAATGAGGGGCAGGGAGGAATAGGTGTTTTTAAGGTGTTATTTTACTTTTTCATTATCCTGCTCTGATTTTGCTAGTAATAAATTCAATTAATATCCCTAATTCTAGCCATTTTTGCCCGTGACAGTATTTTGTAACTGATCTCTCCTGAACCTTAACTCATGAAATCTTCATCACATTTCTCTCCCCTGTCCCGCCGTAGAGTGAGAGGCTTTGGTGAGTGCCTGGAATCCAGCCAAGGTAAACTCATTCTAGCCCATTATTCTTAATGGAAATCTAGATAAAGTAGAACCTTTGTCTATTTTCTATGCATGTTTTCTGTTCCAAAGATAGTATAACTCTTTTTACCTTATCATGAAGATGTGTTGTAGTAAAAATATTAAAGAGTAGTAGATGCTCAGAATTTTGTGCTAAGACCATTACTTAAAATGTCCAAATCTCTCAGTAATATTCTTTTTTTTTCAGTAAATCTTTATGGATTTACAGTATGACAGTAAGATTGAGACACTAAGAAAAACAGGGAAAATTCAGGAGGTACCCACTTCTGTGGGTGAACAGTTACAACATTTTGCAATGGCAATCGCTGACAGGCCAATATTCACTCTGAGGATAATCAAACAGATAACTGATAATGATCACACATAAAGGTAAGGTTTTCCACACAAGTGTGCTGTGGAATGTTGTGGCTATAGAGTACCAGTGGAAAATGTCACTGTCAACTGATACCAATTTTCTGTTTGCTGAGGGAAGATTAAAGTAGACTTGAATGAATGGCTTAACTGGTGAGGCAATGCCTGGCACGAAAATAAGGGAAGTCACATAGAGTGCAGGCACTGAACAACTCCATGACCGTAAACTGACCCAACAGCACTTATGGAAATTTAGCTAATTACTTGTAAGAGGGGAAAAAATGAGAAGAAGAGAGAAGAAGAATTCAAAATGCTGCTTCTGCCATCACCAGCTATAATATGTCATCTCATAAACTGCAATGAGTGATCATTCTATAAACCTTTAATTCAAATGTGATATCTACAATACGTATGTGTAAGTTCAAAAAATCTAAGCTAATAAAAAAGCATATGAATTCTTTCAAGAGCAAAGGCCTTCTAATGCAGGGTGCCAAGTGGGCTCATTTTATAACAAATGTTAAAATGTAAGAGATTCAAAAACGTCTTTATTTCTAAAATAGCCCAGAAAGAAAGACAGAAATGAAGATAAAATGGAAAACTGTTTCATAATCGTGTGCTGCAGTTCATACAAAAGGATAACTTTTTTGACTAACCATAAAAAGAAACTATCACTGAACAGAACTTAAACCAAGGAAAATAATTATCATTTAATGTCAACGAAAATGTCTTGAACAACATGAAAATAACTAAGAGACGGGAAATTTGTTCTTTCCTGAAAGAAGCTCTGATGGCAGATTGCAAAACTCAGCTTCTGGAGTTTAACTGTGCTGCTGCACAAGTACTGCACCAAATGTGTGTATGAAATATTCAGTGAACAGAAATCCTCACTACTAGATATTTTAATTTAAATTAGGGGGAAAAAAAATTACAGCACCCTGTGTTTTGTCTTCTTTTCCATTCCTCATGATGGAATGCTTTCCACCAGTTTCCAGAAGTGGTTCAGGCTCAAAAGCACCCCGATAAGAATGTTCCTCAAAAATAAGCAAATGTGGTTTTGTGTTTGTTGTTTTTTTTTTTTAACAGCACTTTAAAAAGTGACACTTCTGATAACTTCTCTCTGCTACTTAACAGATTCTTCCTTTTTCCTGCCCAGAAGGCGCAGCTCAACGTTCCCAGTTGGCCCTGGCCAAGCTCCCGCTCCTTCCGGCAGCGTTGTGGCACCGCAGCAGCGCCATCCCCGAGCCCGGAGCACCCGCCAGACACTCACACCACGTCAGCCTGGACTGAAGGCACAGGAAACGCGGCTGCCAGAGCCAGCTTTCTGTCTGCTTCCACCCTACCCTGCCAAAATCCTTCTCCTCACCAGTGTGCAGGTTGCTAAAGGCATTAAAAGCGTATTGCCCTTTCTACAGCACAGGAAGACTTTAATTGTTGAGGGGAGAATTGTTTTTTCCTTCAGGGGCTTGGCCAGCGTAGTTTTTCTCTTGCCCTTAAAACTAATTTTCTCCTTAAAAAAATGAGACAAACTGCTAAAAGGAAGGATAGATGCAGAAACAGGAGCAAAAATCTGTGTAGAGGGTTACATTTCTGTCATGTGGCACATTATTTTGAAATACTCTAGGGGAGCTTTACAGTTTTAGTCCCCAGTATTTTTAATTCCAACTTGTGAAAACACTTAGCTGTTGCACTCCAGCTTGTCATAATGAAGTTACATTTAATGTATTTCAATATTCCCAGGATAGGCTATTTACTGTCATTCTTCACTTCTTTTATGGCCATTTGAAGTTACAACTGTTCTATTTCAAATATTTGATGGTTAGCAAGGTCATCAAAATAGCAGAACCTGGATTTTATTTACTGATGATATTTCTACTGTTTGGTTTCTGTGGCTACACTTTCAATGTAATATGGAAAAAACAACCCGTTTCCTGAAGTAATGAAAAGAAAGTAAAAAACAGTAGAAAGAAAAATTAATTACATCTCCTTTAGAGACATAAAACTGAATTACAGAGACTGAACAATGTTGCCAGCATTGAGCAGAGATTCAAGGCAGAGGTAGGAACCCAATCCAGACGTCCTATATACTCTTGGTATAGACACAAGCTATGTATTTTATAAAGAGTTGAATCTTAGAGTACATTTTTTTTCTAACCAGACACAATCTGTTTGAAATTCTCAGAGAAGTGCCACTAAACTTACAGTTTTTAAGAACATCCTCTCCGATGATGTTTTTGTATGCTCTCCTTTGACTCTAGTAAAATCAAAAGAAATACTTTTAACACGCCAAGTGCAACTCTGCCTAACCTCATAAATAATTCTGGAGCAGTTCTGTTTGAGTTCCAAGGTAAGGTTAGAGTTGACTATCACTGCATTATATTGCATAAGGATATCACATGGTGTAAATTTTTTCCTTAATAGTCTATGTGTTCTGGAAGCTAAGTTATAGGTGATTTACTCTCTAGTGAGTGTTGTTAGTGCAGCATATTACACACTTGGCTAGTCCCAGTTCTTATTCATGGCTTTTTATTTTTATTTTCAAGGATTAGGCTAAACCACGCATTTAGGGTAGGTAAGAATTTTTATTCTCTTTCATACTCCTGTGCTTGGAGATATGCAATGGAGAAACACATTAAAAAAAAAAAGGTTAAATTGCAGAAGCTTCACTTTTTTTAACATAGATACTCAGTACTAAAGAGGAATATACAAGAAGGTTGAACCCTTCAGCTCCTTTGAGTTTACATCTGTGTCATGCTTTATGGATTGGAGAAAATTTTGCAAGTGTGAAGATCAGGAGTGGAGCTGTGAAATTCAATTACTATGCTTTGGGAAATTTGGGAATCTGTGCTGACTATCTAATAATACAAAATACAGTGACTGTCTCATTTTCTATTTTTGCAAAATACATCTGATTTTTTCTCTTCCTGGAATAATTCCTATTATTAAAAATAATAAAAATCCTTCAGGCTTTTTCATCCTCCAAGAAAAGAAGAACCCTTTATTCGAAACAGATAAGAGATCTAAGAGACTGTTTTTTAGAAAATTTGAAAATCTTAAACTTACTTTTTAACTTGCACAGAAAAAACACCCATCATTTCATGATAACTTTTTGGCTGATGTGAGGTAAAACAGGATGTGATTAGAATTGAAAGCTATCCAGTTTTATTTATCCCTGCTTCTCTGATTTAAAATGAAGCCTGGCTGTGTGCAGATGATAACTGTGAGCAAAGGTTGACATCAATTGGAGCTGTAGGACGAGCTGTCTCTGTGGGGGGGAAAATATCACCTTTTTTAAAAGATGCCGAGTGACACTGACAAAATAGACAAGGCAGTCTAGATCAATGACATAAAAATAGTTGCCACATAATGATTAGTGAACTAACACTCATAATAATTTCCTTCTATAGGCTCCGCTGAGAATAATGTTTGATTATTTGAACACATCATAGTGTTAATTATGGCTAGGCTGAATTTTACAGTCTAATTTGTATTTTTACAGTATGTGACATTTGAAAGCTAGAGGTAATTTTCAGCATCTTATGAGGTGTTTGAAATTCAGTTTGTAGCTTTTGCTTCAAACAGCAGACTTTTAATTTAGCAGCTCTCTAGCAGAGTGGGCTTCATATGGAATAGTCATTAAGGTAGTCACCACATCTGTAGGGAGTCTCATGGGAAGGTGTCTATCAATTTACTCCTTAAAAGAAAAAAGGTATTTACAGTCATAAATCTAGTTCAGTTCCTTTCTTAGCTGCAAAACTGGGGAGATTTAACTGACAGGAACCTGGCCTATTCTTAAAATCCTCTAAACTATGCATGAATCAAGTAAAATGCTAAAACAGTTATATAATGAATACACATAGCCTTATGCATCAAAAGATCCCAAAGAATTTAACAAAAATTAATTTCATATATGCACCTGTCTTTCTCTTTCAACCCATTCATCTAGGATATTGTCCAGTGAATCATGATATTTGGATAGAACACAGTTAAGCCTTACCTTTCATTCCCAAGATTATCTCCTATCCTATACAAAATACAAGAGAAGTATAGAGAGAAATGTTAGCAAAGATATGCAGATGCAATCAAAATGTGCACCAAAAAAACTGAGAATCGAATATCCTGCCCTCTGTGGTGGGGCAGGGGTTCCATCTCATCTCATTTCAGGTGTCTGCAGTAAGTCACCCACTTCTTCCTCTATAAACAGTAAGGAGGAAGAGGCACTGATTCATTTTGGCTGTTCTTTTAGGATCAGCTGGCCTGTGCTTTAGGGGGTTTATTGCTCTCTCCTGACTGCAGTGGTAGCTGAGAGGATCTGATCAAGTGCAGGTGTAAGGTAAATATCTACTGCTGGTTTATTCATGCCAAACAGGCTTCAAAAAGAGTGAATCTTGGTCCATTTTCAAGTTTTCTGCTGAGGAACATTAGTTTATGACATTCTCTCTCCAGCCTGTACTAGAACTGTCAGCGCCAAGAGCAAAAAGCCTGCTCTCTGGAAATCTGCATACTCAAGCAATTCACTGTTTTACTTTGAATAATCTTTTTGACATTTCTTGATTCCAAAACTCTCTAGCAGAATTATTCAAAGTCTCTTGAGACAGATCTGAACTGGAAGACTTGGTGACACAATATTTAATGATCCTTTTCTCCTGCTGCAGATACTCCAAGCTCATATGTTTCATGAGATCACAGAATAGATTCAATAATAATGAGATATGTGAATAATTACAGCTGGTGGTAGCTCATAGTCATTTTGCACTTAACTCTAAATCATTCCAATGTTTCCAGCTTTCAAAGCAAAACTGCTTTAGAACAGCATTATATCAAATGATAAAAAATCAAGAAGTGATAAATATCTGCTTTGGTTTTTATGAATTAAATAGCTCATCTATTCCCAATTTAACTACTTAGGATAACCTCAGGATTAGCTAGTTAGTAGTCGAAATGTAAAATGCAGTCTGAACTACAAGACTGAGATAAAAAATAAGTGTTTATTCTCTGGGCTTTTTCTTTAGATTAACACTGTTGATACAAATGATGTTACTGATAAGCTTCATCAATTTTGATTGTATGTAAATATAAACTATTAAATACACTGAAAAAATTATCAGAGCAACTATGCGAAATGAAAGCTGAATTAATCATAATTCTTCCCTTTCTTTTAGGTAGCATCATGTCTTCTTTGTAGGCCATGTTTCTCTCTCATAAAACAGATCATCTCCTTTTAATTGGATTGGGTCTAATGGGCTCAGATTGATTTGCTTCAGTTCTACTTTGAGGAATCACAATCATTCTCATCACCATTGAAATAATGCCCTTTAGTTCTGTTAATTAGAGGTGGGATTGGTAAAATTCCTTGTACATACACTGCTCTCACAATGGATCATGTCTGGCCACCAGCGTGTACAATTCACTTTACCCCACTGAAAAAAACCATTTTCAGTGATGTAGAGAACGATACCAAATTTAATTCATTTGCTCAGAATTGACCATATTTGCCTTAAGTTGATCTTTTTACAGTAGATTACCAGGCCAGAACAGCAGACACTGTGAATGGAGTTGGCAGCTGTAGGGGTGTGATCAAAGGGTACATTTCCACCACTCTGGCCCCACTCAGCACACAGGAACTTGCTCAAGGAGCCAATTTACATGGACCCATCTAATGAAAACCTCTCATGTCCTGTTAATGTTACAAAATTTGGAAGGCAAGCAAGGACTGAGCTGAGGGTTATGGAAAAAGAAAGGAGAGCTCTTAGCTTTCATGGGTTAACCAAATTTGTGAAAAAAATCATGACCAGAATATTTTCATGAATGGTCACTTGGTGTCAGACCTGAGATTTTTGGCAACTGGTTTGAATAATTGTTTATCATTTACAGTTTAATTAGTAGGAAAATTGTAGGACCTGGTAAAACATTTAAAGCCTATAGGTTGTGTCAAAACTGAGCATGTAATTTTGAACTTCTTATCTGGGTATTTTAATTCTTCACTTCTAAAAAAATTTAATATTTCTCCCTATTTCAAATGTGCTGCTGTGAAAATAAATTAATATGTACCTGTGAAACTCTCAAATATTTCAAAATTTTCTGTAGGAAAAGTGTGGCTACTATACTAACTGTGGGTAAAGAGCATATGACAGAGCAAGTCTTGCATTATGATAGGGTTACTCTATCAACCAAAGAGGAAAAAAAAAGTAGTGAAGAGCATGAAGAGTACATCCAATAGGATGTGCCAAGCAAGCATTCTCTGAAAAAAATCAAGTGAGCATCTAATTGCAGCTTGATTATCTCACGGTGTACTAAATGGGCTGAAGTGAGATTGGACAGCTGCTTTAAGACTTTCTAAAATTTCATTGTTTAACTTAACTGCTGACTAATTTTTTATTTAGTCTACTTCTTTGTTTTGGGGGTGTTTTTAATATATAACACTAATATATAAATAAATATAAGTTTCAGATGGAAATAAAAGACATTTAGATTAGTTCTGTATCTTGTAATATTATGGCTTGAATTATATTGATGAAAGGCACTGGTGAAGGACACCAGCAGTGTCTGCCTAAAGATAAGGATTGAAAGCCACCGTTTATACTGAAAATTCTGTCTCTCCATACGTGCTTTCAAATTAGCAACACATTTCTCAGACTACACAGCCATTTCTGAGGTTACAGGTTGATACTTTGGAATCCCTTTTGTTTAGTTTCCTTTAAATATTCTGTCAAACAATTTTGTTGAAGCTGAAAAAATTATGAGACTATTAAGGAGCGTTTAGAGAAGTATGTTTGGGATGGAGAACTACTTAGCAATACCGTTCAGATTCTAAAATTATACACTTTACATAACCAGGGAACAAAAAACTTCAGTGTGACATCTATTGTCATTCAAATTTCTTAAACTCTGAATGCCAAATGTGGCAATACTCTGCTTGATCAGAAATATTTGTAGAAAAATTCAACATTATATCTGAAAAACCCAAGAGAGTCCTCACAAATGTTAGCTCTCAAAGGTAATATTTATAGGAAAAAAAGGAGAGTAATATAGAGACAAATGCATGATTTTTTGATAATTACTAAGGTTTCTTTACAATTTAACTCATTACATTTTTCTACAGATTTTTACTGAGAAAGAAACCTGGAAGGTAGTTTAAAGGCCAAACTCTAGTGCCGTTCATTAACAATTTATCCAAGACCCTTCACTAAGAAGTAATTTAACACCAATTTCTTTCAAAAGAAAATCTACAGGATGCTACCTAAAGCACCAGCAAAGTATCCACATGTCAAGCAAAGGGAAGATGCTCAGTGTGTCAGGGTTGTTCACAGATACAGGAAAAGTTTCCTGGGAATTTTTTGTTCCAGGAAGTTGCAATGTGGGAAACAGCCACATTTTCTGGCTCAGGTTCTCTGACTGTCCCAGCCTGCCTTTTGCATGCTGGAACCTAGCCCTCCAGCTCTAATTCAGAACTGGAGTGAAGATTCATGAGACTGATCTCTTCTTTGCAGTGATGTGTGACAGGATCCCAGGGAATGAAATTGTGTCAGGGAAGGTTTAGTTTGGATATTAGAGAAAGGAGGGTGAAGAGGGTGATTGGGCACTGGAGCAGGCTCCCCAGGGCAGTGGTCACAACACCAGTCTGACAGAGTTCAACAAGTGTTTGGACAATGCTCTCAGGCACCTGGTGTGACTCCTGGAATGTCCTGTGCAGGGCCAGGAGTTGGACTCAATGATCCTGGTGAGTCCCTTCCAAATCAGCTGATTTTGTGATTCGGTGATTATGTGACAAGGGCAACACGACCCAGCAAGAGAGAAGCAAATGTATCTCCAAGTCTCTAATCCTGAAACTCATGAAGATCAGGATATTAATAAGTGGGAACTGTCTTACCCTATTCAGAATAAATTACACCCATGCCATCACATGTACATGTCTTTGCTCTCTTCAGGGAGAGCCTGGACATTTTGTGCTTACTAGTGAAGGGATTTGGTTAACCCGTTAGTAAAATTGCACTGTCGGTAGTTCTATGGTGATAGGGAAAGGGTGATGCTTTGGAAGTTCTGAGAATAGACTCTGGATAGCTAAGAAGAGAACAGTTAGGAGTCTCCCTATTTTAAGAATCTGCCTTCAAAGAGAACTATTTATTTTGTTAAAAGCTCTTAATTGGATTTATGGTTCCAGTGCTAAAGTGAAAAGGTTAATATGATAACATTTACTGCTGTGGATATTGACAGCAAACTGTAC
Source organism: Illadopsis cleaveri (assembly GCA_013399915.1). NCBI lineage: Eukaryota > Metazoa > Chordata > Aves > Passeriformes > Timaliidae > Illadopsis > Illadopsis cleaveri. The sequence continues at coordinate 106,083 of VXBB01013904.1, read as the reverse complement.
ATTCTAATTTCAGATTATTCCTCCAAGTAACTTGATTATTGCTGTTAATAAATTGTAGGCTTTATTGAAATTTTTAGCTGTTCTACCTATAAAGTTAAATTTAAAAAAGATTTTAAAAAACACTGCTGAGTTTTCTTCATGCCTGTTGCTTCATGTGCTATTGCTGTTCTGTAAAAATGACATGAGATAAATTTCTTTGTATTTCCTGTGTTTCCATGATAATAGCCTAAATCAGGACATTCTTAATCACAGTATATGGGAAGATACTGCTGAATTGTAAAAGCTGTGTGTGATATAATCTTTCTGTACAAACTGTTACCTTGAAGTCAATTTTGGGAAATTATTAAACTTGGTTGAATAAGAGCATTAAAATTGGAGTGATCCAGGGGAACAGAACAATGACAGGAAAAGCAGGAACTGGTAGCATTTTTATGTACTGATTCAAAAGCAAATATTTGTGTCTTAATCTTCAAAAGATTTTGTTTGTCTTTGTAAGAACTAGCCTGAACCTGCCTAATCCTCTAGGGAATTAAATTTATTTCAATTTATGTGGACAAAGCCACCTACACATCCATTCCCATCCCAGCTAACAAACCTTTCACCAATATGAAGTCAAAGACCTGGAGGTTAGGAAATAGAATTATTGAAAGTGGTGTTTTTCCATCTTCCACCATGCTTTCATATCTACAACAACACAGGCAAAGATACAGGAAAACTATAGTTCAACTGTTTACATCCAAAAAAGGAGGAGATGAAGGGGATTATAGTTCTCTACAAGCAATATCAAACTATTGAAGGACTTAATTTTATTTTTTACAGGGAAAATCAATGTGGCAGCACCCACTCTGAGTGAGGAGGAAGCACTGCTGAGTGCTTGAGTTTGAAGAAAGAGGTGCTTCAACAGGTGGTTTTCCCATAAAATGCTTAGTGTATTTCCAAGTGATGTCTAGAGACCAGCTGTACCTCTTACAGGTCAGTGTTACACTGCAGGGTTACACCCACTTGCCACAGCTCAGAGGACTAGCTGATACTTGATTGATCTGAACAAACAACAGTTTTCAAAGGAGAAACTGTGAAAGCTTAAAGAAACCCTGCAGTTTGGCATGAAGTCTGAGATTTTTGAGTTGATAATGAAGTTAATGCTTCCTTTCCAGTCATGAGCCACAGAATCTAAATGACTGCATATTAAAATGGACAGAAACATCTCCTAAATGCTTATTGTCCACTTCTTCCCAGATGGACCTGTGGGAGAAGGTTGGTTTGTCCACCAACAGGCCTAGCCTGACTCTTTAGGACTGTGAATCATGATGAGAGGTAACCTGTACTGCAGGAAAACAGTGCCACAGACACTGCTAAAATCCTTCTCCTCTTTATTTTCCACTGATTACCTTCATTTCACCCACCTCTACATCAGTGCTTTTGCTATTAGGATTTGACACTTGTTTCAGAGATATTAGTTCTACTCTTTGGCAGGATGTCACAAATGTTTGTAACAAGCATTATAAAACCTAAATTCTTTTGGGATTCGAGCAGAGAGAATGGAATATACTCACTGTCAGAGACACCTACTAGAGATTTTCCTTTGCTATCAGGATTATTTGAGGACACTGAGAGAGCAGGCTGGAGAAATTACCTAATATGATTACCTACTTATGATGATATTTGATTAAATAGATTAAAAAGGGTTCCAGACTTTCATTTCATTTGCATTAGGAAAGAACAACTTTCAATGAACTCCTGTGCTGATGTTAGGTTATGGCATGGAGCAGATTAAGCTGTTGGATATACATGATATAATCAAGTACATTTAGTTCAGTTCTAGCAGGGGATAAAATTTTTTTGCTCTCTGAAGGGAGGTCATATGCAGTCTCAAGAAATCTGCATTTTCCAATGAAGAAAGGCTGTGAAAGTTTTAGGGAACACAGAATGTTTATTTCCAGTAGTCACAGAAACTCTCATTGTCTCTTCCACAGAGCATATTTTATAGCTTGAAAATTTCTGGGTCTTAACCCTCTCAGGTTCAGATGAGAAATCTTGTGAGGAAAAGATGGGAATGAGAAAAAGACTTTGAAGAATATACTTTCTGCTTAATACTTAATACTGGTGTTGATGCATAGTTGTACAAATTGAAGGCTGGGCCCCAAAACCACTAACTTTACTGATAGAAATTTTGCTTTGATTAAAATAGAAATTCAAGTCCTCATCCTGAAGGACAGATCTGTAATGGATTTTCAGTGTCCAGAAACTCTACTATCAGGTTTAGCTATCCAGTGGAAAAATAAATATAGAGCACAGAAAGTGTATTTAAAATTCACACTGGGTGAATTTCAGATAGTTTCATTTTATCAGTTTACATCTAATATTCATTGAAAAATTTCAAAAAATACCTTCATTTTTTAAAACTTTCTTTAGTTTAATTTATTTACTAGTCCTAATGCATCACAAGTAATTTTGAAGGTGATACTTCATCAGTAGTCACAGACCTTCCCACATTCATTGCTTATGTTCACTGTAATTACTAAAAAACTATTAAACATGCTGAATGGGAGAGTATCTCTGTCTCTAAGCTTTCCCCCTACAGAAAGACTTGTGTTAGGATATCATTCACTGTATGATTGACTTTTCAGTCTCAAAATCGAGAAATTCACATCCTCTTTCCCTTCCAGATACTTTCCAAGCCAGTTCCATAAAAGATATTTCTCTCTGAAATGTTTTTATACAGTTTTTCATCCTAATTTCTCCTCCAGTTATCCCAGCCTCTCAAAGAGGATTCTCTGCTACCTGTATCTCTTTTCCTTGAGAAAAGCTTCAGCCATTGTTATCCTGAATCACTTCCCAGCTGGTTTTGTAATTTGCTTTGCCCTCACCAACACTTCTCTCTAAAGGAGCTGCATCTCATAACAAGTCTCTCTAAGACTAGTCCCTGGGTGGACCCAGGCTCTGCTATGAAAGATACATTCTAAAGATTTACTACAAATTAAATCAGGAGGAGGCAGGGAAATAGGAGGATGGTAATATGGAACCGTTGTGCAACACAAAGACTAAAACAGACTAAAAGCAAATATACAAAAAAAGCAAAACACCACAAGACATTAATTACTCAAACTGAACTGGACTATAAATAACTTACTAAAACACATTTTAGGGGAAGGGAGTAAAACACGTTTTATTTAAAATAGGACAGGGAACTATGGCAGACTACATCTGGCATTCCCATCCATGAGCAAACATCACTTTCCAGTTGCTGGAATGCACTGCTATATATTGGGGTGGGATCAAGGAAGGGATTAGAGATGTTCTTAAAAGAATAAATCCTTCTCATGCTAACATAGGACAGTTAAAGTGTCTGTTTCTCTCTGTTGACTGTAAAGGCAGACCACAGCCATTAGCTCAGGTGCTGGTATCTGTATTGCAAATATAGAAAGTAAGGTGAGCTGAGCGTCTGGGAGTCTTTTCACTGTTTTCAGGACATTTCTCTGAACTCCTTCAAGCTATTTCATATTCATAAATTCTTTCTTATTTCAAACAGAATTAGAAGGGAATGAAAAAGGTTAAGGCAGAGAAAAATTCTATTATTGTGTCATTTCTAAATACATATTTTGTATCAATACTAAGGGTAACTTTCTGAAAGTCTTCCCTTGTTTTTACTTTATAGTTTGCAATCTTCTCCTGATCATGTGATACTGAAGATTAAGAGGTTAAATTGTCCATATTAAGGTAATCAGAATACTGTTTAATTGAGCCCATTGTATTTTTCCTCCTTGCATAAGGCGCTTGCAATCAGATCTGTGATGTAGAGAGATCAAGGAAGGACCAAAGACTAGGGAGACAGAAAACAGGTACCAGTCATTTCCAGGCACATCAGTGATAAATAATACATTTAAGGGAAAGGTGTATTTATTTTTCTATCATGATGGTGTTCTCATTGTTTTGATACTGCATGCACTTATGCAATTTACAGAGTAATTTTATGGTTGTTAGTAGAGACGAGATAAACCTGATGGGAAAGAAAGGGAACACCAAAGCTCTTCCCAAAACTCAGTCTAAATGCTGAATATTATCTAACCATTTATATGGTTCTGATATTATACATTTCAACTGCATGAAAGTATTACCCTTTAGATCTTAACCCACTGATTCCCCTGTTAAATTGATCAGATTTTCTACTGACTGAGCTGTATAACAGTAGCTATGGCTCTTGTGTTCAGGTCTTGGTCATGCTGTAGCTCTGTAAAATGTGGATGTTGAATACCTGCAATAACAATGGCTCATTTAATGGGGAGAAAGAAAGAAAAGACTAACAATGAGACCTAGAACACACCTTTGGGGGTGATAAACACCCACCATTTTTTTCTTCCTTTACTATCTTGTAGGAAGAAGCAGATACAGAATTGTTAAAACTATCATCCCCAGTTCAACAGCTTCATCCTGTGGCTAACACATGGTTTGAAGTCTACGACCCACATGAATAACCATTGCTTTGGCCCTTATTATTGTGATATAAAGTCAGGAAAGGGAGTGACATCAAAAAAAGCCCTTCCTCCTTTTGACCCTTTAGGGTGCCATCATGAGCAAATATGAAATCACAAAGTAGCACAGCAGACTGACTGAAAAAGGAGTGAAAGCATCCAGAACTCCACCCACAGAATTCCTCTGCACCAGGGATAAGGCAAACCTGGCTGTGTGTGTAGACTGGGGAATGAGAGACGGGAGAGCAGCCCTGCAGAAAGGAACCTGGGGTCCTTGTCAATGGAAAGGTAAATATGAATCAGCAGTGCCCTGGCAGCCAGGAGGGTCAGCCCTGTCCTGGGGGACATGAGGCCCAGCCGGGCAAGGGAGGGGATTGTCCCGCTCTGCTCTGGGCTGGGGCAGCCTCACCTCGAGTGCTGGGGGCAGTTTGGGCACCTCATTGTAGAAAAAGACATTATTAAGGAGTGTCCAAAAGAGGCCACAAAGTTGATGAAGGGTCTTGAGGAGAAGCTGTGTGAGAAGTGGCTGAGGTCACTTGGTCTGTTCAGCCTGGAGAAGAGGGGACTGAGAGGAGAACTCACTGCAATTACAGATTCCTGAGGGTTAGAGGAAGGACAGGCACCAATACCTTCACTCTCATGACCAGTGACAGGATTTGAGGAAATGGCACAAAGCTGGGTCAGAGTTAGGTTGGATATCAGGAAAAGATTCTTCACCCAGAGCGTGGCTGGGCACTGGAACAGGCTGCCCAGGGAAGTGGTCACAGCACCAGCCTGACAGAGTTCAAGAAGC
>VXBB01013904.1:79755-100781 GCA_013399915.1 Illadopsis cleaveri | reverse complement strand
TTAGGTTGGATATCAGGAAAAGATTCTTCGAAGACCCAGAGGGTGGCTGGGCACTGGAACAGGCTGCCCAGGGAAGTGGTCACAACACCAGCCTGACAGAGTTCAAGAAGCCTTTGGACCATGCTCTCAGGCATGTAGTGTTATTCTTGGGGTGTCCTACACAAGGCCAGAAGTTGGACCCAGTGATCCTGATGCGTTCCTTCCAATTCAACATATTCTATGATTCACCAAGCATTAGGATCTCAGAAAGGAACTTCCTATTTAAAAACGTAAATAACAGTATGAAAATATAAATCCCTAGCAATAACTAAAACATGTAAGTAAGGTGTTCATCACTGGTGTGTTACCACAACTGGAACAGATGGATAGACACTGTTGCCATCTTTCCCTCTGAGCTTGGTGCAATGGTCCAGAAATATTGCACCTACATTACTGAACACTTGTCACATCTGGTTTCACCAGGTCTCACTAACTTTAACAGTAATTATGTTCACAATTCCATCAGTAAGCAACTTTGAAAAGTTCCCATTTCTGTGGGTAACATGTTTTTCCTGAAAGCTGAGTGTCCCAGCACACACAGATCAGCCAGCTCTGCAACTGGCTACTGTTCCTAGCAATCCTATCTGCTGCAATTGGAAAGCACCCACCTAGAATTATGAACCACATGGAAGATGATTTTAACATGCATTTTCCAGTGGATTTTTATGAAGTGATCTGAAGAGGAAACCATTAATTCAGCCAGAGATTAGAAATAGCAACTGCACTACTGAGGGCAACATCAAGAATCCCTTCCTTCTCAGCAGCCTGGCACAGGCAGCCATGTGGAACTTGAAAGCCTCTTCTGCATCTTTGAAAAGCCTTTCATTTTTCTTTTGTGCATGTGTCCTCGGTGTTTGGCATTATAAATGAGCAGCCTGTGACCACTCCTCCTCTTGGCACAGCTCTGGGGTAGCGCCGCAGAGCTCCGGCACCGCTGGCACCCGCAGAGTGCCTTCTTCCCTGACCTCTACCCACCGAGATTACAGCAGCACATTATTTCCCTGTGCAGCTCTTTCACCTCTCACTGCAACCATTTCCTACACAGACACAGAATTTATATAAAAGGCTTTCCTCAGCTTTCATCAAATCTAGGTTGCAGGCCTATTTCGTAACATTAATTCTCTCCCTCACCAACCGCCACATCAATTCAGTACTTTATAAACTATTTCAGGGATCCGATTTATCAGGCCTGACAGAGCTTCACACTGAAATAAACAGCACTGCCTCTGCTGAGCTCGCTCAGTGGCTCCTATTTATCATTATTTAATTCAAGGGCCTAAAATTCTCTGACATTATTAATAGTAAGATGAATCACTGGAAAACTACAGAATCTGTGACCAACGAGGCTGAAATATTCCATTTTGGTGAAAATGTCTACGTGGAATTGCATTCCCTGATGGGTAGCTGCTCTGTCATTAGCGACTCCATATGCATGGGTGGTAAAGAACTGAAGCATGAAGTCCCCAAAGAGTGGGATACTTCAACTGCCATTCTCTTCCCAACACTTAACACCAAGGCAGAAAATAAGGGAATGCAACACAGCTCTAATGCCTCTGTCAGTTGAATTTAAATGTACTAATTTAATCCTTTTTGTACTTGATTAACTTTAACTTGTCTGAGGTTGAACTTTTGTGTTAACTGGACCTGCAAATCCATTAGTTCATTATGAGGACTGTATTACTTAGGCACCTTGATGAGAGATAATCAGCTGCCTGGAATGTATATGAGCATTTGCTGCCTTAATTTGGCACCTCATTAGTGATATTTTTCAATTTTGTTTAAATGAAAGGGATTGCACTGGGAGTTTGTCCAGGGTCTGCAATTTCCTTTATGAATAGCCAGCCTTATTCAGCAGCTGTACAACACAGTAAGAAGTTAAGAATTGCAGAATTTGTTTGGTTCTCTGTCAGGAACATTCTGGGAACCTAAGGTAGCTGGAGAGGCAGACCATGAACTCTTTTCACAAGGCAATGAGTGCTGTCAGACCATCTTCCTGACAAAGGTGACAAAAGAACCTTGACAAGTAGACGTGTTTTGTAAAATTACTTCAAAATTAAGATTATCCAAAATAAATTTAAAAATTATATCTTTAAAAAATATTTAATTCTTTTTTTTCCCCTTCCAGAGAGGAATTTTCTAATTTCTGTTTTGTTATTCACAAACATTCCTTTGAACTTTGGCAGTTGACTTCCTTGTTAGTGTCTAGATGGAGATTGTAACTTTTGAAATAAACCAAGGACAAAGGGCCAAGCAGATACAAAATTGCCCTCTGAAGAATTTCTGCAATTGTTCTTGTCTGGGGGATTACTTCCTGAACAATTAATCATTCATCTGAGTTAGAACTCCCGGAGCTGAGATGCACACCTTCAAGTTCACCCAGGGTCTGTCTTCAAGCAAAAGTCTGTCTAAATGACATAACCAGTTTGACTTTCTCTGTTTTACAGTTTCCCAGAGCTATTTTAACAGTGTGACATCCTCAAACACCTTGCAGCAGCATCCTGCTGTATCCCAGGGTGTACAACCCCTTCAGCACCATGTTATGGAAACACCATTCTGGAATGTTGCATAACAGCTTCCCGTTGTCTCAGATATTTTGAACTGAAAATGTGCAAAGCCAATATTAGCATCTGGGGACCAATATACGAGGCAGGGAGCGAGCAAAGCCAAGGGACACACAGCCCTGGTAAGTCCAGTCTGCTCTAGGGACAATTATCATTTTAGCAGTATAGTCATTCTGTGCTATTTGGTCTTGTCTTTTAGAAGCAATGATTGCCTCCTGAGTTTTTTTATTTTGTAATAAAATGATACCCTGAGAGACTATGATTTGAACTCTTTCCCCAACAACTCAAAAAAGTAGTCAAGTCCTAGACTTTCATATCACACCCCACCAGAATGGAGATCACAGATAGCCACAATTTTATTTTTTGTTTTCCAGATGACTAATCTGTGAAGTATGCTCTAAGTGCTTCTACCAGGTCAGGATGTTTTGGTAAAATACAGAGATATTTAATTTAAATATACATCTTCAGATGCGGAAAGTTGAGCAACATCAAGATCTGTAATTTTTGCTTTCTTTCCAGGGGAGACCTAGGAATTGTTACTGGGGGGAAATAAAAATAGGGGCTTGGGAATTTCGTGAATATACCAAGTTGGGCTTTGAGGATGTTTTATGTTCTCATATAAAAAGTATAATTACTTAAACTAACAATAACTTTTAGTATTGAGTCACCTTTGTGAAGTAGAATTAACTGAGCTACTGGATACTCCCGTGATCTCAAATATCTTCTAAAGGAGAATTTAATGGAATCACAGAATAGTTTGGGTTGGAAAAGATCCTTAGAGATCACCTAGTCCAATACCTCCTGAAGTCAACTAGATCAGGTGTCTCAGGACTCTGTGGTTTCAGGGATGGGGCATTTACCACCACTCTGAGCAGCCTGTGCCAGCATTTCAACACTCTCTGTGGAAAAAATGTCTTCCTTATATATCTTCCTTATATCTAAGTCTTACCTTTTCCAGTTCTATCTCTTGTCCTGTGAATTGTTTGCAAAAGTTTTATTCCTAGACTCTACAGTTCATAATAATTTATTCGGTTTCTGCTGAATTTGGGGTTGAATCCCACTGATTCAATCCACCATCCATTTCTCCCCGCCTCGCTCCAGTCTGGGTTCCCTGAGCAGTCAGATGTACAAAGGTGCAAAAAGCTGTAAAAGCAGAGCAAGAAGCACATCCAGGCACAGCTTATCTCTGGGTATAAATCAATAGGTCACAAAGTTCCAGTTTATGATTTTCAAAACATTTTATTAATAGGATTGGAAGTAGGACCCAAGGTATTTATTAGGTGTGTTTTCATGTGCTGTCACAATCATCAAATCAAAGAAACCCAAATTCTTGATATTAACAAATGATATATGGGGAACACCCCCTTTGTGCAGTATAGAACAATGTTAAAGAACTCCATTTTGGTTTCTTATATGTAGGAGAATTATTATGGTAATAATGTTTAAAAGATAGACTTTTGGCTTCAATTATGAACCACTGAATTCCCAAAAGTAGTTTACCCTGTATGAAGATCCACATTCTACCTAATTTTAACCAACCAGTTCATTAATACTTCTGAGACTTACATGCAAACTACAGAGCCTTCTACAATTTCTCTTATCACCAATTAGGCTAATCCCTCTCCCGCTCTCTGGAGCTTTTGGAACATGTACATTAGTGGTAACTGCAGTGCAGTTTAAGGTGAGACAATTACTGTGAGTGCAGAGGCTCAGTGAATGTCTCAGTGAACATAATTGTAACTCTGTCTATTTATAAAATTCTCTCACTATTTAATTCGGGGTGGGATTTTTCTTCTCTTTTAATTTCTCTCTTAAGGAACACAAGGTTAACTCCCTAAAACATAAGGAGGGAAAGGATTGTGCATAGCTCCAGAGAGGATACCCATAGCATGAATTTACAGGCAGCTGTAACTACAGTGCATGAAATTGTGCCCTTTTTTTCAGTGCTCTGTCTTGCTATTATTCATAAAATTAGGTAGGGAGGGTTTTATTACCAAATAATTGCTTACAATGTTCTATGTCCAGGCAATGGCATTCAGTTTGACACATAGCAGAGCAGTCAAACGAGGGGGAAATAAAAGGTTACAACATGGAAAGTATCTTGGGGCTGGTTTTGGTCTGTCAAGGACCTGTTCTTCTTCATGTGAATCCCTGTTAAGTTGTGCTAGTGAAGGAAAAGACATTTACTGCTTTTGGTCTTTTTTTGCTGCATGTGCAAAGCATATTTTGGTCTTTTTTCTGATGTTTGGATAATATCACAATAGGCCCATCTTTTCTCTTGTATCAAAATAATTAGTACAACTGTAATCTTATTAATAACCAAAAATGGTTCACAACCAGTTCCCACTGCCAGTGCCTGGTTCTGCCTGCTCTCCTGACCTGATTGTGTGCTGGGGATGTAGCTTATTTTCCTTGGAGTTGCTGAAGACCCCAGCACAAAACACTGTCCTCTGTCACAGATTTCCCTCAGAACAGATAGCCCAGTGACTGCTTCTGTAGCATTATATCATTATAAAATAGGTAATATTTTTGATTAGTGGTTCCCTAACTACATCTGCTCTCAGCAATCAGTGATTTGAAGGAAGTTTGAAGTCACTAAGCCCGGGTAAGTGACTCTTGAACTCCAGTCCATTGATTTCAATAGGGCATTTGTGAACTGGATTCCAATGTTTCATTTCTTCTTCTTCTTCCTACATAAGATGATTTAAAATTACTTTCCTTTCCTGCTTGGATGACAGTTGAAGGAAGCCTTCTATTTGTTTCACTAGATCTAAGTCTATTGCTGTGGGGTACTATTGTGACACCTTTATTCACAAAAGATTTGATTCCACACTTCAAGTGAAATGATTATAATCAATGATAATAGCACTGCTCCTAAATTATAGGACAAAAGGTGGCCTACCAGCAAGACAGTGCTTTGGACAGGTTTCATCAATCCATACTGGTATGCCATATTCATGCCACATTTTATGTTCAAGTATCAGCAGCATCCAGAAGCACCCAGCATCATCTCAGAAGCAGAATCCCTCAATGCAGCAAAAGGACATGAATTATGGATAACATATACCCTGAGTTGTTTTTGTTAAGATTACATGAATATTTCCTGTCCCTTCTGTCTGCACAGAAGGTGCTGTCTGTCACTCCTGCATCACTCCAGGTCCTGGTTGTTGGAGAGCACCTCAGCTTGCTCTGCCTTTGGCTGATGACATGGTCCTAACATTACCATCATCACACCAGGACAATTTTCCAACATCATTCCAGGCAGGCACAGAGTCCTTCTCAGCATCATCCTAGTTCTGCACTCCACAGAGCCAAACACATCTGTTCTGTTCTCATTAGCCCAGGGACCAGTTTCCCATCCAGAGTTGTTCTACACAAAGGTGAAAATTGTCCCCCATCACTGTGGGAGGTGGTGAAAGAATGGCTGTGTGGGATTGCTTTGCAGGGTTGACCCACAAAATTGGTTTTTTTTCTGAGAAAATCTTAGAAGAATCACCTTGTAATATGTTTAAAATAACAGTTTAGGTCACTCTGATGAATGAGCACATATATGAGAGTAAAATATTGGAATAAAGTGTTAGAAAGTGAGCTGAATATAGAATTATTTTTAACTTTTCAACATTATTTCCATTTCTTTAAATAATTCAGCCAGCAGCAGACACTGGCAAAATTCCCCTGTAGGACTAAGACTGGTTGTCCCTGTCAGATTTAAAGGATCTGGGAAAGAAGCTGCAGGCAAAGAGGGAAAAGAATTTCCATGAAAGTCACAAACTATCAAGAGCTACTTTGGTTGTAATTTGGAGTGAAAAAGGAGAATTGTGTAGATAAAAATGCAGACTTCATGGAGGTCTTGAGATTTCATGAGAAGTTTGAGACAACCCAAAGTGTTAAGATAAAGTTAAAATCAGTGATAAAATAACATTAAATGAAAATCTAATAATAAATTTATGGTTAATTAAAACGTTTTGTCTTCAAACACCCCTTTTTACCAAACATTCTCCTTCTAGCCAAAATAAGTATGAAATTTGTGCTGGAAACTAATTTGGGCAAACAATGGAATTCACAGAGTGGTTTGCATTTGGACTCCATGATCTCAAGAGTCTTTTCCAAACTAAAGGAGTCTATTCTGTAAAATAGTTCATTTCACCAGGGACTTCTGGAGGTTACCTGGCCTGGCCTCCTGCTCCACTCAGGAGGAGGCAGGTTGTTTATGTTCAGCTGGGTTTTGAGTCACTTTGAGCCAAGAGACTCTTCTACATGTGAATCCATGCAAACATACACATACACAAATGTTTGCTTTTCATACTCTATTCCATTAATTCTAAAAATTCTTACAATGATTAAAAAGAGTGGTGAAAATCCCAGTCTGCCTGAGAAGTAAGAGCTGAGACATTAACAACTTGTTATTTGTTATTATTTATTGGCTAGCTTAAAGGGCTAAGGAAGATCAGAAAATAGATACCCAACATAAAATATTTAATTTCACAAAAAGCTGGAAAAGACTGTGATGTTTAGAGGAACTCTACATAGGCAGGTGAATGGGTAACGTAATGGCAGATAAAATCTCTGTTGAGAAATGCACAGCAATGCTCACTGGATAAAATAATTTGAACACATTATTGCTGAATTACAGCTGAACTTAGAATTACAGATGAACTTAAAAACTTAGAGGGGAGAAATATAGATAATGGGAACAGGATACAAAATAGTAAGAGATCTATTATTTTCCTAGTAGAGAAAAGAATGATGAACTCTCACTTGGAATTCCATGTTCAGCTGAAGTCATCCTATCACGAAAATAGCCCATGACCATTAAAATAACCAAGACCTGAAAAAGGAAAATGATAAGTGACATGAAGAGATTTCTGTATAAGGCTAGACAGAAACTACTCTGATTTTAGTTTGAAAGAGAAAACAAAGACATTATGATGAAATAAAAATTAACTTTTCTTAATGTGCTAATATTTACCTAATTAACTTATGAAACACATTCCTAAGCATATGGAATTAAGAAATAGAATAGAGTCATAAAAGGATTTAAGGCAGGTCTTCCAGTACAACTATGAGCTAAATTTTGAAACTGCTGAACTCTCTAATGCAGCTGCTTCTGGACATCTATTTGACATTATCTTGGACTAAAAACCAACCAACCAACCAAATAAAAATTTTTCTCAGAATTTTTTGTATTTAGCGGAAAGGGAAAAAGAACAGAAAAAAAATCAGAAAAATTTAAAAATATGAAACATTTTGCTAGGAAGTAAGCTTGTTGAATCACCAGAGTAGGTGTCAGGCCTCAAGCTACATATAAGTACACTCTCTGTGTGAGACTTGATGTTGACATTCAGTCATTCTTTGCTGAAGCTTAAGGGATTCCCCCATGGCATAAAATTCACAGCATCCATTCTGTTTAGGTTCTCTCATTATGCTAAAGATAACAGGATTGCAATCAGCTTGAATAAATATATTTACAAACAGCTGAATTCTTAGGAATTATACCTAACAACAGAAAAATGAGAGAAGGCAGATTGGGGCACTAAGGCTTTCCCTCAGACAAGCCCTATCCCATGCCATATTATTCTTGTGCAGAACACAGATAGGAATGTCTTTGTCCTAGCCCTGGCTTTTTTACTCTCTGGACATCTGGCTCAAACCTGGGACAAATGCCATGCCAAAAAATAGCAGAGACTGCATCTAAGGGATGCATCTCTTCTCACCATGCAGACACAGAGACCGCCTGGATCTCCCCAAAGGAAGTTCCCATTGTGCATTATGCAGAACAAGCTTCTATGAAATCATTCATCTCACTTCACTGAGATTATTTCCCCTTTTCTATGTGCCTATTGGTTGTTTTTTTGTTTGTTTTTTTTTTTTTTCAAACCCTTACCACTTTCATCTGTGATTCTTTCCTGTTTCCGCCACCCACTCACCCTACCTTCAATCTCCGTAGCATCCTTTGTTTCTTATCTATGCTGTCTTTCCATACACCTCCAGCTCTCCAAATTCCTTGACCAAATCTGTGGTCCAAACTTTCTTCCAACACCTCCTCACAAAGCACTACCTCTAAATACCTGCCTGCAAAACAATGCCAGCAGAGCAGAAGCCAGTAAACTGAAAAAGGAAGATGAACAAAATTATGGAAAAAAACCCCAAAGTCTGAATGGGCAATATTATGCAGTCATTTTGCCCCTCCTCCATCCTGCAAAAATCAGAGATTCAGATTCTTCAAATGGTCTCCAGCTGCTTTTCTTTCCAGTGTAGCATATTAATAAATCAGTGGATACTTCATAATCTAATGTTTTTTTTACAAAATAATGTTTTAATGAACACAGCTCTTATTTTCTTGTGGTTCTCAATAAGGAGTCCTAGGATGCTTAGCAATGCAGGAACAATTTTCAGGTTATGTTTTCTGATCAGTCTGAAACCATAAACTTCTCTGCTCTAAGCTGGTTCTGCATATAGTAGGATTAAGGCAAAGCAATTCATACTGCTCTACCTTTAATCTATATCAACAGGAGGGCCAATTTAGTTTGTCTAGGGCTGGTACTTAAAAAGCCTGATAGATGTAACCTGTGAGAGGCAAGCAAAATAAGAGCAAAGAGGGTATTAAAAATAAAAGGGAAAAAGGAAAGAATATGTGAGAGAATTTCCAGGTTTGGGAAGGGATCATTTGAGTGATGTGATGATGCTGTATTTTGTCTCCAGACTCCAAAAGACTTATATTTTTACAGTAATAGACCAATGACCATGAAGTGCTTCTGCTTGTAAATCAAAAAAAAAGCCTTATAATTTTTATTTATTATTTTAAGCCATTTTCCTACTTGTCAGTGTGAAAACATCACTTTTGCACTACAGAGAGAAACTATTTACAAAAAATTAATTTTTTACAGCTTAATTTGAGTACTTGCATCATTTTATTATATTTTATTATGTATCTTTGCATATCTAGTCATCTTTAAATCTTATGCTTCAATTAAACCTTTGAAATTTTAAAGAATTACATCCATTTTATAGCCATATCTGTTAATCTGGTTGCCATTTTAGCAGGTGGTTCTATGAAACATTTTTATAATGCTTCAATAAGGTGTTGCTTTGTTTTGTTATTCTTGCACAAAACAGCAGGCATTTGCTAGCATCTCCACTTAATGACACAGAGTGAGAGTTTGCTACTTCATCTCTTCTTGCTGAGGCAGCTCTGAGTGATATGTCCCTACCAGCTAGATAATGACGACTTATTAGACCTGTGAAAATTAATGCTATTTGTCTGGAAGTAATAGAAAGACAAGCCTGTGATTAAGTGCTCCACTTCCAAAATGCATCCTATTGCATGGGAGAAGTACCTCTTTGCAGCTGCTGGGCAAACATTGTTAAATATGGAGGGTTTGCCAGAGCACTGGAGCTTGCTTCTGTGATTGAAGTGTACAGCACTGGCAATCATATATCAGTGCTCAGACCTATGCCCTTCCAGATTATCAGTAGCCACAGCCCAGGTAGGTAAGGTATAAATTGTTCTTGTCCTACTCTTTCAGATTCAAAATCCTAACTCCTAGTTTATTTCATGGGGGGTTTCTGAGTGGGTTGTATCTTCATCTGTTTTATATAACTGTGATGAGTACTTAACCGCACTTTTTGGAGCATCAAAACTGTCAGCTGTAGAGACAGTCANAGTGAGAGTTTGCTACTTCATCTCTTCTTGCTGAGGCAGCTCTGAGTGATATGTCCCTACCAGCTAGATAATGACGACTTATTAGACCTGTGAAAATTAATGCTATTTGTCTGGAAGTAATAGAAAGACAAGCCTGTGATTAAGTGCTCCACTTCCAAAATGCATCCTATTGCATGGGAGAAGTACCTCTTTGCAGCTGCTTGGCAAATATTGTTAAATATGGAGGGTTTGCCAGAGCACTGGAGCTTGCTTCTGTGATTGAAGTGTACAGCACTGGCAATCATATATCAGTGCTCAGACCTATGCCCTTCCAGATTATCAGTAGCCACAGCCCAGGTAAGGTATAAATTGCTGTTTTCCTACTCTTTCAGATTCAAAATCCTAACTTCTAGTTTATTTCATGGGGGGGTTTTGAGTGGGTTGTATCTTCATCTGTTTTATATAACTGTGATGAGTACTTAACCCCACTTTTTGGAGCATCAAAACTGTCAGCTGTAGAGACAGTCACTTCCTGGTACATCTCTGTAGCTCCTCCAGCATGGCCAGCTGAACCTGAGATCACACAGGTGATCTACAGGGTATACATCACAATTTTAGTTCTAAAAATAATACATTTCTAGCATGCCACGAAAGCACAGAGATAATTTTGATTAGAAAGGGCCTCTGATGTCACGTAATCTAACCACCTCCTCAAAGAAGATTTAATCCAACCAGGTTTCTCTGTCCCAATCAAGTCTTGAATGTTTGCATGGAAGCAGATTTACAGTTTCTTTACGCAAGCTCTTCCAGTGTTTGACTTCCATCACAATAGATGAAAATCCCGTTTAGTGCAAAACAGGACATAGTGCTCTATTAGCTACTCAAAAACTGAAATGATTTCATTGAAGGTTCCCTTTTGAAGAACATAAGGCTTTATTTCAGACACCTGAGAGGTGAAATGCAGTTTATAAGTCATGTTTATAAAATGCCACAAATGTTTTCTCCACTCAGCCTTTCTTTGGGCGAGTGAGAGTTGGATCCCAGTGGTGAAAACAGTATTTGCTCCTAAGAAACAATATTTATCAAATCATGAAATGCAGAAAGAGATTGTGTTTTTTTCTTTCCTACTGATCTCATATTTAATGTTCTAATTATCTGTGATGGGAACAACTGGAAGTCCCACAAGTAAGCCTTTGTCCATAAACCATGAAATAAATTTAAACTATGACAGAAAGAAATGGACACCTGCATCACAGTCCTTCCATCTTCCTTTTCCAATTTACTCAGTCTCTTTTCAAGTGCAACATGAGCTGCTTTAAGGGTGAGCATTTTGTTCACTGTGAGCAGGTCTGGGAAGTAACCACGCCTCGCTGCTCTGGATGCTCTTCAGAGGCTGTAATTGCCTGCCTGGGTGCTTAGACATTTGGAGCAGAGAGTTCTATCCCACACTTCCCCAGCACTGAACGAGCTAAGTTGGTCTGACCCAAATTGCCACTCAGCAATTTATCTTTTTAGCACCTTCATAAGGGATCTCTAATTACTGACAGGAGATTGAATTAATTTACTGAAGTATGTGACCATACTTAACAACCTTTCTAACTCACCCATTCTCTGGTTTGGAGCCAAGATTTACATAATTATTTCTATTTTTGAGCAGTCAGGATTGACACATTTCCCAAATGCCTACGTTTAGCCATTTTTAGCTTACACTTGCCCTAGCTGAAGTATAGTCCTTCATCTCCAGCTTTTTAAGTACTTGACAGACTTTTGTTCTTCAGGGATTGCAAAATATAATTCTATCTAGATAGGCTAGCAGTCCACTGAGACCTTTAAATAACTCTGCTCTGATTATATCAAACACATCTAGGAATCTTTAATACTCTTTTTGATGTGAGGCAATTTTAAGAATTACAAAAAATAACAGGTAACATAATTTAGAATTATTTTTTTCTCTAATCAAATTTGTCAGAAATAATAAAAAAATTCTCAGTTTGAAAAATATAAAGAGGATGCTGCCTTTTTCCCTTTGTGTTTTTCACAATTTCTTTACCTTTTTTTTTTTTTAGATATAACCTGAAGGGTGCAAGGAGACACAAAGGAGGTTGCCTTTCAAAAAGTGTGCACACACAGACACACTTTGCTAAGTGCTGTATCAGAATGCTATTATTCATGGAATAACTACAATTTAAGTGCAGAGGGTTTAATATCAAGGGGGAACTTTTACAATTTAATAGACTATGTATAAAAAAACAACATAAACAAGACAGTCCTTCTCAGCAAGCCATTAATGTTTCATATGCAGGCACACAGAAAACTGGTGTCTCTCACTGGCATCTGCTGCAGATACATTGGGCAGTACCTGCAGCACTTCACATGCTGGCAGACCACAGCAGATCATGTGGATCCAATACAGTTGAAGAGCATGCAGGATTACACATTTTCCTGGTGTAATAAGGTATTTTTTATTTTTCAGCACTTGTCTGCTACTGCTGTACCAAAGAAAAAAATACAGAAAAAGCTTGGCTTTTTTGTTGGGCTTTTTTGGATATAATTTCTACCTAAGGCAGCTTCAACAGTTCCACTCTTCATACAAAAAGCATTTTCACCAGTGAACTTTATGTGAGCAAGTGAAAAAGGCAGTAATATCCAATCTATAACGTGTCCTTCATCTTCCAATCCAAAAAGCATCACATTTTTCAAGAAATCCTGTTACCATTTTTCCAGTTTCCTGCAGGACTGAATTGTAACTATTATACACAAGAAGGCTGAATTGAGGTCCTAAAGATAACTGCAGATCACATTTCTTACTTTCTGGTTAAATTTGGAAATTAATATTATTTAGATACACTTGCCTCTATGAAATAATTTTACATCTATCTATTGCTATATTTATATGCATCAATATATTGAGCCAGATACTATGTACATTTATTTTCCTTTCACATTTCAGGAACAAAAATTCTAATGAGACAAATTACTCTGTAAAGCTCCTTTGCATGGGGGAATAGAGCCAGATGCCAGAAAGCACTGGGGGGGAAATTAACATTATGATGGTATGAGAGCACTTTAAATTGCTCTACTCTCCCAGGGTAGAAAAAGGAATTTAACATTCTTTCTTCTCACTTCCATTTTTTCTCAATCTGAAACCCTGGCTGCTTAACTATGTGGTAAATAATACTGTATGTTAAATTAAAAAAAAATAAAATTCAGGAAAAAAAAATACCATCAAGAAACAAAAACCTGTGAACTGGGAGATAAATATGGTCTTCAGCCTTAGTGTTGGCTCTGCCTCTGCCATTGGCAGACAACATGTGGATAATGGGAAAGGCAAGTAATGGAGAAGTCCATAATACCAAACAAAACCATGTCATTATACAGGACATTGGCTGGTTACACAATAAATTGGCAGTGTTCTTTCAGTTTGAATAAAGAATGAACACTTGTGCACTGTATTATGAAATTGATAAGTGCCTTTGAGCAAATAACTTCTTTACAGATCTATTCTGTCATCTGTGATGCTATATAATTACCTCCAAGTGCTGGGGTTTTTTTACTAAGGTTTATGTTGCTAACATTCATCGAGTATTTGAGGTCCTTATCTGCTTGAAAACTTGGGGCTTTACTGAATGACAAACTAAAGAAGGGAGAGAGAGAGAGCATCCAACAACTCCCCAATAAATAGCTTCTAAATGACATATTTGTCATTGTGTCACATTTCTGAACTTACCAGCTAAACACAGAGCCATGATCTAATATTTTAATATAATGGAAAGCTTGTCAATCTATTCCGTTTACCTCAATGCTAGTTCAAAGTCTATTGATGCACAATATGCAAATATGTCAGATGTAGAGAGGATTTGGTTCATCTGCACGTATCATAGCACCAGAGTAAATTTTTAAAGTGCATTTACTTTCTTCTCCTTTTTTTTTTTTTTTTTTAAACTTAATGTCTCAGAAAATGTCACAATAAAGGTTTAATTTGATTTAAAATACCTTTACAGGAAGAATTGTTCCCACCCTGCTGTATTGATGCTAACCTTCTTCAGCTTCCTCCAGTGCCTGCAGAAAGACATCTGATGCTGGCCCTGCTGTGCCCTTACCACTGGCCAGAAGATATCCCTGATGGAAACCAGCACACCACTGGTGTGCCACTGGTATGTCACTTCTGCACTGGTGGCAGTTACCAGGCAGGACAGGAAAAGACATTTCCATGAAGCTCTGGGAAAGATATCACTGCTGTAAATGTGAACATGGATGTCTCAAAGCACAGGTTTTTAAATGAGCCCAGACTTTGATTGCAAGAGTGGCCCTATGCTGGTGTCCTGAGCTGCTTTACCGGCTAGCTTGCTCTCTGGTCAGCATACAAGGAGTACAGTCTTGTACCTTTTAGGTTTGGTGGGTCTGAACCTCAGGCTGAAGCGTAGTAAAGGGTGTTGAAGAAAAAGGAGGGCTCTCACATGGGTTTCACTAGGCTTTACTCCATCTAGAGGGCTGCCTACGTGCAGAGTAAGCTCTGGCCCTCTGTTCTCACCTTAAGTATCCTGGGGGCGTACACCAAGCAGGGGAGAACCTAGAACCAATCCAGGAGTGGGGGAGTGTGACCCAGAACAGGGATATTAACAGAACAATGAAAGAAGGTGGGAGTTCAAGATCGTGCCAAATCACTGGGCATCTTCACCAGAATCTTCCAGGTTTTTACAAGGTGATTGACAAGATCCATCACCAGGGAAAGACCACAGGGGGTTTGGGGATGGGGGTGTAGGAACAAACCATTATAAAATGAATAACAAAAACATCCAGAATTTTGGAAAACCCTAAATGCACACAGCAACATGGCCCTATTAAAATTATGCCCCTGGTGACCTGAGCAAAGTGAATCACTGCTCTTCCACGTGCTGTCACCAGGCCAGGCCCTGCAGACACCCTTTCATCCATCATCATGTAACAAAGGTCTCTGATGCTGCTTGGCAGATCTGATGACTCCACAGGATTGCAGAATGTGCTCTGAGCCACAGGGGATCCTGGTCTCGGACAGCAACCCTCTAGACCACTGAATACTTCAGGTTAAGATTTCAGTCTTTGTAAATTACACCTGGAATCTGATTCCCAGTTTGACAGAGGTTAAGGCCTACCTGGAATTCTCATCTCCTGCATCATTAATCCCCCTCCTCCCAAAAAATCACATCTTAAAATAAGTTTTAATAAGAACACAGTATATTCTTGCTACTTGATCAGAATCACTGACTCAGCTTCTACTGTAGCATCTCTGCGGTTTTTTATATTCTCCAGAGGATGGGGGAACTAGTTCAGGCTTTAATTAGAGAAATTAACTATATTTTGGGTGAAAGATTTTAAACATTAAATTTTCAAGAACTGTTTTTCTTAATCATTTTTGGAGAAATGGGGGAAAGAGAGTAGAGAATGACAAGAATTTAATCAGAGAACAAAGTGCACATGATGTGTGCAGTGCTAAAAAATAATTTAACCACAAGTGTTGCAAGTTTCCTGGAATTAACTACAAAGAGCTCATCTCTGCTCTACTGTATGATCCAGGGATGGAAAGACCAGTTTCCTACATGGCTTTTCACTGGTAGGACCAAAAGCAGTCCTTAAACCCATATGCTCGTCCCATCAGAACATGATAAGCCAATGTTTGGCCTACTTGGCACCTTTATCTTTCATTATATGTGCAGAACACCTGCCCAAATAAAAATGCCCACAGCTGAGACAGGATGGCAGGAAAAGGCCGACTGGGGTCATGGGAAAAGGGCCATGGTGTCAATCAAGCTATAGAGAAGCCATGCTGAGAAAAATGACAAAGGGCAAGTGGTGAATATATGTTTTTGGTTGGGTTCATGAAGGAAGCTGAGGCTGTCTCAAGGAAGAGAAAAGAACTTCAGCAAACATGAAACATGTTGGGAGAGTATAAAACTGAAAACTATAGTGAGCCACTCATGGATTTAATCTGGGCATGTGCTCCATATTGCCTTATACTAGAACAGAAATTTATCCACGGGCAGGACAAACATTGACAGCTACTGAGACACCTTCTGAGTCTTCTCTGGCACAATGGCCAGTGGGAAAAGAACTGCTTGGAGCAGCTTCACCAGGTATTTCTTTTTGTTTTCTAACTTTATGGTGTACATTCTGCAATACTAGGT
This sequence comes from Illadopsis cleaveri, assembly GCA_013399915.1. Taxonomy (NCBI): domain Eukaryota; kingdom Metazoa; phylum Chordata; class Aves; order Passeriformes; family Timaliidae; genus Illadopsis; species Illadopsis cleaveri. Next base: position 84,378 of record VXBB01013904.1, on the reverse strand, counting down.
TTAAAAATCCCAGTCTGGCTTTGCTGGGTAGTCTTGATGGCTTCTTGTGAACTTTTTCCTTGATTTTTACTTTTCCCTCTCCTGGAGCTTTTCTTCAAAATCAGCAGGAGGTATGTTGTCCTAGCTTGCATGGATGTTACACTTTGGTTCCCAGAAATTCTATTTGCCTTTTATTAAACCCACAAGACATGCAATGATGCCAAGGTTTTATTTCCTAATGAGAGGAACCCCCTTTATTCTTGGGCATATCTTCTATTGAAATACTGGTGTGTTTCACCTTTGCATATTCTAAAAGACAGATTTTTGTACCGCCAGTCTCCTAATTTTCAGCATAGACAGAGATTTATCTAGAATTAGAGTTGTTGCTTTTTTAAAAAAATTAACACCAATACTATTTATTTTTTCTGTGAATAGAAAATGGGGAAGTTCTCACAGCCCATTAAACAAGCAGTTCAAGTCTTAAAGTACTGCACTGAAGTACTCAGTCCAGAGGAGCAGTGGGTTCAATTTCCACTGATATGCTAACAAACCTAAGGATCTGGCAAAGCTTTTATTTAGGACTTTTTGTGAAATCTCAGATAGGCATGTCATCACACTTAGGTTGTTTTTGTGCAGTTTTTTAGGTACTTGTAAAATAACTTCAGGGGCAAGGTGCTGACTATTGTGCTTTTCTTGAAGCAGTTTTGCTTTTGTTAACCTGTAGTCAACCTGGGAATTAGCTTATTGCAAACTCTGCAACTCATAAGCAAGTTCTTTGGGCTGTAAAGTGCTTTGACAATAAAAAAGATGTAACCTCAGATCACTGCTTTGGTCTTACCTCCCAGCTAGACCTCAACAGCCATAAGAGAAGACTGCTGAACTCAATTTTAAAAAAAAGATTTACAGTATCTAAGGACTTATTTCAGAATTTTACAGTTACATATTTTCAATTAGTTTGTATGGATTTAAAAATTTGCTGACAGACTTCTTTGAATCAAGGATTATGGCATTTCATTATGCATTATGCACATATGTTTGGTTTGGTTGGAACTGTCCAAAAGATTTCAGAAGGTTTTTTCCTGGTAATTCCTATTCCCACGTAACAGGCTATGATGTCTCTAATTCTTAGAATACCTGGGAAAACTAACTAAATGGAGGCATGGCCAGAATCTTTTTAGACAAATGTTAATCATCTGTAATACATAAAAAGCTTTCAGGGAGAGCATTTCATTCCAGGAGGGTAAGGCAGTGACAAAAACATCCACCACCCACACATAGAAAAGACCTCAGAACGTTAGGATCTGAGTTAGGATTTGAAAGCCTAAATACAAGTGGCCTGGCTATGTTGGGCAATTTGTACAGAAATCTAAAGGAGAGATACTGGCTGCCAGCTGGCTCTTCTCTGTTCAGCTGTAGGCAGAACGGTCTCATGTTAGCTGTTACCAAACACAGAAATAAGACCTTCCTGCACTGAATATACAAGTCCCCATAGCTTGAGCTCAAGAGATAAAATCAAGAGTCAAGTGGCAATGTCCAAGCCCCTTAGTCTGGACACATGAAAACATGTAGTGGACTTTGGCCTCCCCAGACAGCTGGGGAAGGATTCCCCTGAATAAATAAATCAGGTACTTACTCCAGGGTGAGCTGGCACATTATTCAGGCTCCACCGACCGCAGTTTCTCCTTTGACTATAATAGCTTAGACATGCAGTTCAAAGTCTGACATGTTTTTAGGGATCTTTACTTGAATCTGAGTCCTAATTTTCTATTCAAACAACCAATGACAGGGTCAGGACAGAACTAAAGAAAGCAGAGTTACTGCTCTGCAACTGAAGAGAAATTAGAAAAACAAGGTTATAGGGAAAGCAGATGAACAATCTCAACATTCTGCTCTTTAATTAAAATAAAAAGAAAAATGCCACAGAGAACTCTCCATCTTCCCCAAATCTGAGAGTTTTGGCATCCACAGGCCACAGTTCAGTCACAGTAAAGAAAAAGTTACAACTATGCATTCAGCAAAAAGAAGGAGGAGCATTCCATATAGTAGAGAAAAAGTGGCCTTAGTCATGTCTCAAAGAAATTATAGAACTTGTAATAATCTTACGACAACTAGAAAATAAAAGTGCACTCTCTGGGAAAAAAAGGAAAACCAGGGGTCCCAGGCATAAACCAACATAATTAGTCTGTTCTGCTACCTCTGAATATAGGAAATCAGGGCGGTTTTTCCTTTCTTTTCTGTGTAATACTTTACATAAAAGGCAAAATAATAATAACATTTTGTAAGTTTGCTATTAAGTAAGCTTTAAAACATTTTATACAAGTTTATAGATAAAAATGACAAAAATTAAAAATTATTACTTTTTTGCAGGGTTTTGATTTTTAGTTGTTTTGTTTTAGGGGTTTTTTTGGATATTTTTCATAGCATGGCATGCTGCTGAGATCCTGTCTGTATCCCAGATAATTTTAACTTGGCTATGTGACAATTTCAGTACACAATATGCTCATGCTTTGCACAAATGACTATATAATGTTTCATTAAGGATTGTAAATACCCATCAACCTAATCACAGAAATGCTGTTTCAGTGATTTTAGGGCCATTTAATCTGGGCTATGATGGCAGGGATGAAGAGCTTTATTTCATTAACAGTTGCCATTGCAATTACACTGAGGTAAATATTTTTGTGGAAAAATTACGCAGCCTTTCCTTTTGCCCTGACACATTTGAGCAATATGGGTATCCTCGTATGAAGATTCTTTGCAATTAATAGGAGTGTTTTCCTTTAGAGACCTTTCTATATCATCTTTCTGCTCTGCTCAAGACACCAAGATAAGCTCCAACCATGTCATGCTAATTCTCTATCTCGTTTTCATCTGCTTGAATTTTTTGTGATGACCAAATTCCCTTTCCAAAACTGTTCTCTGCCATGACATTTGCTCATTACTAGTCAAAAACAAACTTGTCTGGTTCTCACTCTTTCTTGAAGAATGGACTAACTGAGGCTGCATATAGGTTAATTATTTTGACACTTGAGATTTCTTATGTTTGCTGATTCAGTTGACTCTGACGCTCATATGAAGCCATTGCTCACCATAAAAATACTTGTAGGAAACACACTGAAGCAGGAAAAATAAGGTTTTGCTTTTAAAAAAATCAGACGAGGAGTGGCTTCAAGGCACATCATTAGAACATGTGCATGGACAAAGAAAGGTGGCTGGAGAAGGAAGCATTGTCAATGGTGGTCATTTATCCCTGGACATCTTTGGTCATGCTTTCTGCAAGCGTAGTCTTAACTTTGGCTTTTAAGGAGTTTTTAATAATTTCNTATATATATAAAACATAAAGTAGGACATATTCAAGTTTTGTAACTCTGATGTAGCTTTTCTATTTCAACAGAACTGCAACACTGAACTTGATAACAAAGTGTTGGGTTTTAAATAATTTCAATAATAATCATAGTTATTAAAAAGTAGAGTATTGGAAGAAACCTTCCCTTGTAACCATTCAATTATGATTTATTCATCCCCTACAGATGCTGTATACCTACAACACTCATGAACAACATTTTTTCCTAACTTTATCTCCTATAATTTCTCTTGAATCTCAAATTCTCCTTTAAAATAAAAAGAGTTTGGTGTTTCATGTGCTCTGTTTGCAGAAGAGGGAATAAGATGTCTAATAAAGAGTTCAAGCCAATGATAGGACCATGTAGAAGTAACTCCTACAGCATCATTAAAAAAAAGAAAAAATCTCCTTGATTTGATATTCACCAAATTCATAGGGAGTTTTTATGTAGATTTCAATAGATAATGGATGTGGTTATGAATGTCTTGAGCATATGCACAGCTAAAGTTACCCTAAGGCTTAGCATCAGACTGTTCTGGTTTAAGGCAAATATGGGAGGAAACCAAGGACATAGATATATGTTGAGTTAGAAATTCAAAGTGCTTTTTAAATAATTACTTTATAAAACTACAGTAATTATATCATACAGATAGGAAGATTTTAATGTCTCCATAGAATGTTAACAATGAACTGTATAGTGGATAGGCATATGGGGAAAAAAAAAGTTTTTGAAAACAAAACGTGTCTTAAGAATTTGCTATTGGGACTTTATCCTTTAAAAAATCCACATTTAAAGATTTGTGACCATGAGAGGTACTACTGATGACTTTGGCTGCATTTTTAATAAAGATAAATCTGTATATGGTAGTGCAATCAAAGCAGAAGGATACAGCATATTGATCTTACTTTGGAAAAGCTAATGGAGACAAGTAAAGCCAAGACTGGAAATGTCCGAGGGAGTAGTGGGGTAACTCTGTATCATATTAATAAGAAAACCCATCCACACCTTGGGTACGCCAGGGAAGTGTTCCTACACATTGAGCGAAATCTCGTGGGAGGGTAATAAATCCTACACAACAAATTATATACTAACAGGTTCTTAGGGGAATTGAAATAAATCCTCACCACCGCTTAGTGCATAATCTCCAGATCAGATTCCCATTCTTCTTCAGAGGAAAATAATATATTGCTTCTTATACTCTCTGCCAGCCAAATGCTATATATCAAAGTTATGAATGTAGTTGAAATATTGATCCTGAGCCAAAGTGAAACTAAGGGAAAGTTTAATATGTTCCCTGTAT
>VXBB01013904.1:37074-79697 GCA_013399915.1 Illadopsis cleaveri | reverse complement strand
AAAAAAAAATAATAAAAAAAATTATATATATATATAATTTCTGGTCAAAGGAAATCTAGATAAAAATGGAAATTAAAATAGGAAACGGAATACACCCCTGACACTTGTTTTTATTCCTGCAAGCTGAAGAAATAACAAGCTAAGAATTTTATTGTTAAGAATTCTTTGAATTGCTAAGAATTCCTTGAAAAATTAGATAGAAGATTCTCATTAAATGGCTGGTGTAAACTGGCATAAACTGGCATAAACAGGCAAAAAAACCAGCCAAACAAACAAAAAAAGCCAAAACAACAACAATGACAGCAACAACAAAAATTGGAGAGCAAGGCAGTGTTAACTCTTGAAGACAAGCTCAGAAAGTGAGCAGGTACATGCAAGAATGATTTTTGACTGAAAAAAGGTTCATCCAGAGGGAAAGGTTTCCCTGTCAGAGGTATTGCAGCAGTTGTCTGACAAAATCTAGATCTTCTAACTCACTCTGCTATGCTGCTTTTGGCTGGGATAGAGTTATTTTTCTTCACAGTAACTGGATTGGGGCTATACTCAGGATTTGTGAGGAAGAATGCTGATAATGCAGGGATGTTTTGATTATTGCTGAGCAGGGCTGACACAGAGTCAAGGCCTTTTCTGCCTCCCAGCCCACCCCACCAGCGAGGGCACTGAGGGGCACAAGAGGCAGGCAGGGGACACACTGGGACAGCTGACCCCAAGTGATCCAAGGGTGTCCCACACCATGGGACACTGTGCTCAGCAGTAACAGCTGAGGGAAGAAGAAAGAAGGTGGGAACATTCAGAGGGATGGGGTTTGTCCTCCCCTGTCCCCATTATGTGTGACATCCCTGCTGTCCTGGTGATTGCTGAACCCCTGTCTGCCCATGGGAAGTGGTGAATGAATTCCTTGCTTTGCTTTGCTTCTGTACGTGGCTTTTGCTTTACCTGCTGAACTGTGTCCCTACCCACGAGTTTTCGCACTCTTACTCTTCCAAGTCTCTCCCCATCACATGGACAGAAGCTCCAGACAAGACTTGACTATTTGGCTTTTGGCATACTGGCTCAGAGATTAAGTCAGGCTCTTGCCAGTGTTGTTCCCTGGATAAGGATAACAGAGGCAAACATGGTGATGAGTTATGCTCATGCTTTCCACGCAGGTTTGCCCTTAATTTATTTCAAGTTTTTTCTTATGGTTTCCCTGCATGGCCTGCAAGTTTCTGTAGAAGAAGTGCTCTTGTCCTCTTTGGTGCTAGCCCTGAGCTAATGGGAAAGAGCAGAGGCATTGTGGCCCTTACAGTGCTACACACAGGGTATTTTATGAGGGACAATTAAGCCTTAGATTTCAGGATGGAATAAAAAGTCTTAGAATTACTGACAAATCAGATAATAATATTCAGAAAAAAAAAAAGTGTCTTGCCAGAAGATTGAATACTATAGGATAAAAGTGCATGTTTTAAAGTTGAGCATCAACAGCTTTGAAAAGAAAACAGCAATTTCTCCATTCCCCAGCAAAAACACTCTCAGCTGGTCTCCTCTGTGGGGTTAACTGGAAACAAAAATTTGTTGCAGTAACAGAGATGGTGCTTGGCAAAGGAGGAGCATTTTTCACCCATTGCTGCACAATGTTTCTCACTTTAGAGAAAACAGCTGATCTGTTCTCATGCAAAGAATTTTGCTGGAAATAAAGGGCTTGCCTACAGCAGAAGAGAATTAAGAAATGGATTTCAAAGGGAATAAATAAGATTCAGCATGAGTGAGGGAACCCTCTGTGGTCTCTCTTAGCATTTTGCTTACTAACAAGAAAGGAAGTTTTTAAGGATGTTGAAGGGTAAAATGAAAGTAGGATAATCCCCTCATTGAACTATAGAAAAAGGAAGGAAGGAAGGAAGGAAGGAAGGAAGGATGGAAGGAAGGAAGGAAGGAAGGAAGGAAGGAAGGAAGGAAGGGTGAATCACCATCCTTCAGGAAATTCAGAAAAAAAATACTGCTCAAAAGCTGCATACTTTAGGCTTTCCAGACAGGAAGTGAACAGAGCCACACAATTTGCAAACTTCTGTGTATGAATAAGACTTCAGGCTTTGGATTTAGTCTGGCTAACACAAGCAGGATTTACAGAGCACAGAGGGGCAGAGATTACCCCCAGATTCTGGGAGTCTTGGTATCACCTGTCTAATTCTTCTATGCTCTGTCTAATTCTTCTATGCTTTTCAGGAAGATTATCTAAGTTCATGCATGGGGAGAAGGAAATTGTTGTGGAAATATTAGGAGCCTAAATATTGAAACATATCTTGTCAATTAAGAATTTGCTAAGAAAATACAGTAACTACAATGAGAGGATTGTTAGATGGTAGAACATCTGTTTCTGTAATGTTAAAATAAATAGAAATAATTTTGTTACCAGCACCCTTTAGAGGGCCAGAGGTTTCAGACAGACGAAAATTTTCTAATTTCAGTGTTTAATGGAAAGAGTAAACCTTGATAATGGTACAGGTTTCCTTTAGGTCATTTCAGTCCAGCTAACAATGATTCCTAGCCTCAAGTTAACTAAAAGATGCCAGGGCTACTGGTGATGCCCAGGTGTTCACTTAACAAGCCAAGACCTGCTGTCTCAGCTGTTACACATTACCCTAACTTCACTAGTCCCAAAAATTGCTGTAAGGGAATCTGGTAGAGACAGACTTGGTTTTCTGCAGTGGTGGAGACATAGTTGACTTTATAGTGACTTACAGAAGTCCAGTTGAAGACTAATTACTCTTGTCTGCAGCTACTGTTTCCAGTGGGCAGGAAAAGGGTGACAGGCTAATCTCTTTTAAGTCCCTTCCTCAGCCATTATAATTCTACAGACCTTTGGCAGACCAACTATAAAATAATTCAAAAATACTTTTCATTTGGTTAGTTTACTTGGAACTCTGGGCTTCTCTGTGTGCTGTAATTTCTCTACTGTATTCATTCCCTACTGTCTAGCTTTTTCAAAAGTTTGTTGATATCAACCTTCAAACCAGCCTTATGGACAATTATTGCAGGATTACCTCAGCTGAGATGACTCAAAGTAATCCTCTGTGGGCCTTAAGTCCAAAGACCTCAGATTCTCAGAGATTAACACATTTTCGAAAATCAAATTTTCCCTTTTTTACTTCTCTCCTTACATGATCCTAACATATAAATAAGAATAATTTTCTGTTGGTTTATTTTATTTTCATCTGGGTAAAGCTTAAGATTTAGAATCATTCAGTTATTGAAAATATGTAGTCATAAGCCACATCTGTATTTATTATAAAGTTTCATGTTATTCTTTAAAATGTTCTAGCATAATTCCAGGGCTTTTAGACCAAGGAATTTGGAGGTGGGAGAGAAGGCTGTTGAATTTTAGTAAAGCAAATGTATACACAAGGGGGCCATGGTGCACATTTGTGCTGTGTGTAAGAAAATTGTGCTGCTGTTCACTTGCAATTCATCTACTCTCCTCCTGCCTCTTTAATTTCTGTTCCTTAGAGTCACTAATGAATCATGTTCATAACTCCTTCAGTGTCTCACCCAGCCATTTTCCCTAATAAAAAGAGAGAGAAATGACAGATGATCTGAATGCACATTAACCCTTTGTCATAGTTTAACTCTGGCCAGCACTGCCCAGACCTTTACTTGGGGGTGTGGGATGGGGAGAGAACCAGAAGGATGAAAGTGAGAAAACTTGTGGGTGAAGATGGTTTAACAGGTAAAGCAAAAGCTGTGCACACAAGCAAAGCAAAACAAGGAATTCATTCACCACTTCAGCCAGGAAAACAGGGCTCCATCACAGGTAATGGTGACAAATGCCATCATTCCAAACATCCTGCTCTTCCTCCTTCTCCCCTCAGCTGTTATTGATGAGCAGAATGCAATAGGGTGGGATATCCTCTGGGCAGGTGGGGTCAGCTCTCCTGGCTGTGTCCCTTCACAGTCCTTGTGCCCTCCCAGCCTCCTGGGAGTGGTGTGAGGTGAGAAGCAGAGAAGGACTTGACNCTGCTCTTCCTCCTTCTCCCCTCAGCTGTTATTGATGAGCAGAATGCAATAGGGTGGGATATCCTCTGGGCAGGTGGGGTCAGCTCTCCTGGCTGTGTCCCCTCACAAGTCCTTGTGCCCTCCCAGCCTTCTGGGAGTGGTGTGGGGTGAGAAGCAGAGAAGGACTTGACTCTGTGTAAGACCTGTTAAACACCCCTGTGTTATCAGCACTGTTTTCCCCATAAATCCAGAACATGGACCGAAACCAGTGTGGTGAATAAAATCAATTATGTCCTGAATGAAAATGTACATTCTTCCAAATAGGTCCCTGATGAAACAGAGTTCAGTTGTTATAACATTAGTACAATGCAAGTGAAAATTTTATACTTTTTAACAAATGGGGCTCCATCAAGACTTACAGAAGAACTAAAAAGAAAAAAAAAATTAAAAAAAAATCCTGGAGATGTAATCTCTACCATCAGAATTAGATGAGACTAACAAAAAAATGCTTAAATAAATGCCTCACCACTCTTTGCATTGCTGCTGTGACTTATTCACTTCAGAACAGAGCTGAAAATGAGTCTCTTAAGACATCTAATTGCAAAAATAACGCTCGTGAGACTAAATACATTCGTCAACAATTTGTTATGGTCTGCCCTCTAATGGCTGCAAGCCTGAAATGGGCAGTAGGCAGTGAAGTCGTGACTGTAACCTGCTAAAGTTGTGGGACTAAAGTTGTGGAAGTACTTTTTGGGCTTTCCAGTTCAAGTACAACAACTGCAGCAGTCGTGGAAGAACTGGGCTGCAGAAAGAGAAAAAATGCTAAATTAGGAGCAGATGGCTGTCAGCCTAAAGGTATTGGCCGTGGCAGTTCAAAGCAGTGTACCTTTTTTAAGTAAAACACTTGCATAAGCTCAGTTCCATAATATCCTTGTTCCTGTGCAGAATTTTCTGCCTTTTTGCAAACTGCGTGTTCTTTGATCCAGTCCTAGATTTCAATAGTCTAGTTGAATGAGTGAAAACCTTTTAAGGTCTCTGGGTGCCTCTGACTGCAGTTTGAAGGACCTTCTTTACAGATGTAAAGATCTGAGTTCTGAAAGGAACTGAAACAGCCTCAGGCTGCCCTGAAACTGGAATGTGTGTGTAAAAAAGCTGTTGAATCATCACCTTTCGCCCTCCTTGACTCATCCCCTGAAGAAAGGAATGTTTAACCACAGAAAGGATCTAACCTAATGCATGGTCCTTTTTGATGTTTCTTATAAACCTAGAGGGAATGCTAAAACAAAAGCTTATGCTATCCTAGTCAGAGAGAAGCCTATGAAAAATATCTATTGTCATGTGCTAACTGCTTTAAAATATTCTGTCATCATTTAGGAAAGAAAAGGCAGAAAATGTTCATGAAGATGAGTATCAGTGAACTGATATATTTCCTATAGGTGGCCTTATCAGAAAAACATAGTGAATTTCCATAGGAGCTATATAATAAATATGGGCTATGCCTTTTACACTGGCTTACTTAGATTGAAATTATGTATTTTTGACTATGAAAATTACATGCTTTTGGATTTTTAATGCATACATGCTCATCTGAAAATGACAAACACGGTAAAAACTCATCTCCACATACATGTTTGCAAAGAGGATCTAGACATTTGCTGCTACCTCTGAATCCTTTTATTCTCAGTCATCCATTTAACTGAAAATTGCTTAGAAATCTTGGTGTTCACGTAGGAGGTAGACAGTCATGTAATATAGTAACACTCTCACAGCTACAGGCTCTATTATGCATTGGCAGTAGGAAGACACAAACTTTTACAGTCATCTCTCCTTTACACAAAAAAATTATGGTGCTGGAATACTTATGGCATTAGACAGGTCTGAACTGGATTGTATGTCCCTGACAACTATGTTTTTCTCTGTTCATAAAAGAGAGGGAAAAATAGGCCTAGCACATTTTGTGGATAAATGAATATTAATTGTGATATTACTATGCAAACCAGCATCACAGAAACTTTGTAGCCAAAATGGACTACAGTGACTTAGTCTGAGCTTCACAGAGGTTATTGGACTTTTATTATTTAATTCTTCCTTTCAGTTCTGTGATTCTGTTTGAATCCGAGAAAACACTTTAGACAAATATTCAGATTTTATTACAAAGTCCTCAGTGAGGCTCTCCCACCATCCACGATGAGTTGTTTCCACCAATAGCTAATTAATCTGTTGCACAGTTTGTAGTTTCTTTCTCGCATTAGTGCAAAGTACTTACAAACTGGGCTTTTGTTAGCCTTGAAATTCTCTTTCATTTACTGAACAAAGAGGACAGGATCTTGCCATAAGGGGTTTTCTGTTCCTCTGGCCATTCTCAAGGCTCTTCTGTGCAACATCAGATGAACACAAAAACAGTTCTCTACTCCTGCTCTGGGTTTCTTTTCTAAGGACCACATCTCTACCACTGTTTCAGATCAGGAATTTACGTTAGATTTACTAAGTCCCACAGTCCCTAAGTCCTTTTTTAAAAAGAGTCATAGATTTTCAGGAAGGAGTAATCCATTCAGAGATTATGAACTCCATTTACTGCTTTAATACAACATTATATTTGCATACAATGAAATTCATATGGTTTGTTTGTGCTCTCTAACAAGTGAATGAACATCTCTGTTATTTTCTATTTAACCTATTTTTGTGCCAGTTACTGTTGCTTCTGATGATAACTTTATGGTTTCCTATGTGTCAGAGTTTAACAAATATATGCTTGATGAAAAAAAAAAGTAGGTTGAAAAACAATTAAACTACAAATTGCAAAACCACACCATCATAATAACTCTCTATTGTGTGACTGATTAATCCATGTGGTTTACAAATAGCCTATGTTGATTTAGTACTGTCCAAGTTTCTTTGCATAGCACACTATCCAAAGCCATGTGTAAGCCTCTATTCAAGATTTCTGGTTGATGGTAGCAGTGGTGGTATTTCACTATTGATATATATAACCACTATTGATATCTAATTTTGTAAATGTGAAAATGTGGTTTGTATTCATGACCTTACATGAAGCTATGAAACTCACTTTTTTTCATACCAGCATAGACACAGTGTAAAGCTGGAAAGTGACAGTGAATAAGATATAAACACAACCAAAATTTAGTGGTTTTAATGTAAACTAAGCATCTGAAACACTTGCATCTGCAATGCAAGGCCTGACATGGTGAGACAAGCCCTCTGCAAAACTGTTGTCACTCCACATTCCCAATTCCAAACTGAAATGCTAAAACAAGTTTTCAGATGCTGAAACTTGGTGCAACTCCACTAAAGCCATCCAATTGAAGACCAAAGTGCTAACTCAAACACAAGACCTTCTGCTTGTAATGCAGACTTTATGATGGTCATAAACAGATCTGACAATACAGAGTTGGGAGAGAACAGCAACCTTCCTGATGCAGAAAAGTAAATATTCTTCATGTTCTGTAGTCAAGGATACAGAAGAATACAGGGTAAAGAAAAATTAAGATGAATTCTTGGTTCAGATAAAGTAAAATAGTTCTTAAGCAGTTTGGAAGCAAAATAGGTTAAAAAAAATAAAGAGGTTAGATGTAGATAAGAAGACAGTCAAGTTTTTTATTTTTTTTTATTAAAGGAAACAATAAATCTAAATAAAATAATATGTTTTTCAAATAATTAAAACTTTCCTTTTCCTTGGTGTAACAAGAGTTCCTGCTCCTCAGCATGAACACTGAACTGCAGAGACTTGTCCTTGCTTTTTTGTTTGCCTTTGGCCCTTGGTGATCGATCTTAATAAGAGAGTTTGAGTGTATTGCTCCCTTTGCACCTTTTCCTTCCTTCTCCACACCTACTTTATGATCTGGTAGTGAGGGTATTCTTTTATAAATTGGTAAACAGAAGTCTGATCCATCTCAGTATGAAAAGGAAATTGAGCTGAGGTCTAAAATAGCCCAGGCAAGTACAAAAGCTATTAAGCCAAAGACAGGCAGCAAAAACTTCCCCAGAAAACTTTTTCCTTCTTTTTGTAAAACAGGATGAGCTCAATCTTGGCAGACTTCCTGGCATGGATCAGGAGGGATAGGAATGAAAAGATGCACCAAATATGCAGTCTTGAACCAAGTATCTCTGCTTTAAAGGAGGCTGAAGCTTGACACACATTTCCCATGGATAACTTTAAGAAACCTTTGCTCAACATCTAAGTTTTCCAGCTTGGTTTTGATTGTACCTATCCCTTTCCTCTGCCTCTGAAGGGATGGGTAAATATCTCAGATGTTCTGAGTCAACTTGCTAAGGCTGAATTTTTGGGCATTGAGATTAGTAAATTTTAGGGTACTGAAGATTGTGATGATTTTGCTTCGGGCTGAAATAACTTCCGCATCTGACATTTAGGTGTTTAAACCATTTGAAATCATATTTATGAACTAAACTCTCTGGGTTTAAAGAGATTCCTAAAAAAAAAAAAATCTATGAATAAATTGCTTTGTAACATGTTGTCCTCTAAAGTACTTTTTCCATGATAGAGTTCAAAGTTTTTAGAGCAGCAAAATGAGCAATATTCTCCCATTGCATGAGATCTGGCTCACTGGCCCTGCAACTAGCAGGCCTGATGGAATCAACTTCTGCCACATGCTGTTGCTTTATCAATACAGGACAAAGGAAATAATTTCTACAGAGCCTCAGATGTTCTTAAACTATTTGTTTTACAGTCAATGTCAAAATAATTATTTTCTTAAAAGTCTTTAGTGACATCATTCATGTATGGAGAAAGCGCTTACAGTTGAGAGTCCTTTGGAAAAATATCAAGGAGCATTTCTTCCAGTATAATGCATTGCCTAATATGTCAGCTACTCAAATTTCATTAAAGCTGGTTCTGTCTCCTGCAGAGGTTTATACAGAACTATGGCATGGCCAATGGTTACAAGAAAAGCAGCTGACAAAAGTGTTTAACTACAATACACTGTGCAGCTACTGGAACTGCCATTAAATGTTCACAATATTTCTTTGTCAACATCACAGCTCTTCTTTTTTGCCTTTGACTTTCTTCCTGCCTGATGAACTTCCTGAATTGTAGAACTTCCATATTTGCTCACATATTTAAAATGGCCAGTCTGGATTTATTGAGTATAAATATTCTGTGGTTCAGAGGAAGTTCTGGAGGGTTGAATTTTTTTGTATTGCTGCAAAAGCAACAGTCAACACATTCATGTGTATATATTATGTAAGGGCAAAGAATTTAAAAGCTATCAATTTTTTTGTTTAATCTCTTCTTCTTTCTAATTGAATCATAGGCCCTTTTAAAAAGCAATAGTAATATTTCAACACAGTTAACTTTGAGCTACTCTTAAAATAGAAAATTTACATTTGGAAAAATGATAATAAAATAATTAGAAAATAATTTAAAAATAAACAAAAAAATCCATCTCATTCTTTTAATAATGAGAAGAAATAGTGGGTACTCTCACCTTTCATGCAAGTGTAGCCTTCCTGCATTTTATCTAGTGACTCTTAGGAGATCCTTGTAAGCCTGAATGAATCTGGACTTCTCTGTGGGGGACATTTTCCATGGAAACTTGAGGAGAATATCAAAGAACAGCATGCAGAAAATTAAAATTTCTAGGAGACACATTATTTAACAACCCCTTATATTCACATAAGGGATTTTTTTTTTCTGAAAATAGATGTAGAGGACAAGAACAGAGCTGAATGGGGACTTGTGGGCCTCTTTATGAACCACGTGGCCCCAAAGCTTAGTAAAGCATTTGTCTTCCTAGGAATGTTTGGTAACTATTTCAAGGACAGATATCCAAACTGTACAGTATTACTATTCATGTGAAACTGTTGCTACTTTTACCTCAGAGTGAAATGAACACAACATTACAAAACATTTATTTTTGTAAAGTGAGAGGGAATTAAATAGACAAATCTGGACAAGAAATGGGTTATTACTTATTTACTTTACATTCCTTAGGGTTTTTTCCAAGGTGTCGTAGTTCTGTCCAGGACAGGGTCAATTTTTGCAGCATCCAGGACCCAGAGTTTATTTCACACTGCCTCATGCCATAAGCAGAGATGGGGTAAGGGGTCTCTTCCAGGAAGGCAGTTGGAAGGGAGAAGTCAGGGGTAATGTTGTGTCCCACTTGTGGGTGTGAATTGTTTGCCTCCCTTGTACACTCTGTTATCCATATTGCTGCTGTTACTGTTCCTTTCTTATCTCATGGCTGTTGCCAGTAAATTGTTCTTAACTGGACTCANACACTGCCTCATGCCATAAGCAGAGATGGGGTAAGGGGTCTCTTCCAGGAAGGCAGTTGGAAGGGAGAAGTCAGGGGTAATGTTGTGTCCCACTTGTGGGTGTGAATTGTTTGCCTCCCTTGTACACTCTGTTATCCATATTGCTGCTGTTACTGTTCCTTTCTTATCTCATGGCTGTTGCCAGTAAATTGTTCTTAACTCCACCTGTGCCTTTCTGCCTCCAGTTCTCCTCTCCAGCCTGCCACAGGGGAAGGGGGCAGTGAGCACCTGGTTTGGAGCGTTTCAGTGGGAACACTCAATTGGGGAACACCATTCCTAAACCATGACACATTTCTCATTAAGAAGGATTTTTAAATAGCAATAGACTACATGAGAATCTGGTAACTTTTGCAGGAGTGTTTAACTCTCCAATGATTGTGGACTGGACTTTACCCAGGCACTTGTTAAAAGGCACTAACTAAACTACAGAGAGCTTGTCTGTCAACCATATTAATATCCGAGGCCATGGACATTAGACTGAGATTGACTTCAACACATGCATGGTACATGTCTAGAAAAAGCACTTTTTATATTTTTATATGAGATTGTACATGCATTTTATTGCAAAGCAAATGAAAACATAATTTCTGTGTATTACAGATGCATCCAAGGCCTCTTCCTACAGTTTTGCCACTGTAAAACACAATTTTGGTTTCATCACAAGATTTTATTTGGAATAGACTGAAGGCCTTGACCTTCCTTGACCTTACAGAAAGTAAATTTTCCTTTCCTAATTTAATGCCATTATTTCTTCAAATTTTTGTGTTCACAATTTAGGGCATTTTAATATTATAATATGTGGTAATTTTGAAAACAAGACTCCAATTAACATCTAATTAATTAGTAAGTATATAACATAGACATATTACAATACAGAATCCATAGAAGCCTGAAGTAGAGCAAAAGGCAGAATATTGTCAATTTCATTCTCAAGAAGATAACAATTTAATTTTTGCATAAATAAAGACCTAAGGATGTGAGAAATACTTTACAAAAAAAAGGATAAATTAATTGATACTTTTCCCCCAAACACTGGAAGTTTGATGTACTTCCAGTTCTCTTTAACCACTTGCTGTAGTGGTTTTTGGCTCTCATTGTTGGTCATTGCTTTTACCTTGATTTACAGTTGGCCCCTGAAAATTCTTTGACTAGGCTTCATTAGCTGCACTTCAGTAACTGACTACCTTGAACGCTAGATATTGTTACCACAAAGTACTGGTGTAATTACGCATGCATCAGCTGCTGAAGAAGATGAATTTGAAGTCAGCAACTTGGTGGCTTGGTTGTTTCAACAGTGTCACATGGAACAAGATTTTATCATTCAGCAGACTCGTCTCTCACTTTGGAATATTCCCAAGGTCTATTATAAGGCTGCTCCACCTCACGTTTCCATCAATAAACTGCACTGAATATAGCAGACAACCAGGCTTAAAAGGGAGCCTCAGAGGATATCACTACTCACTACCAGCATCAGGAAGACTATTTTTGGACTGTCAGTCACAATGACAAATCATATCTCCCCAGTCTCTCTTCTCTACTGCATTTTTATATCACTTCTCTTTCCATGTAATTCATAAATCCTTACTTTCTGGTAAGTCTTTTATGTGACACTTTATCAAGTGCCATTTTATGAGTCTGATAATATAACACATATCTTTGACTCCCTTCTATTACGTATTTCTGTGACAGGAGAAGATTATTTTAGTAAGTTATTTATTTATTTTCAAAAATAAGCTAAACAGGCTGGGAAACAATGGGAAAAGGGGAAGGAGAAGGATAAGAAAGAAATTTCTTGTAAAGCAAATCCTGAAAGGAGGTACTAGTTTGAAAAGACAAGTGTGGCTGAGGAAAGTGTGAAGGAGGAGAGACAGACAGCTTTAAAAAAAACTAAAAGGCTGTAGAGAGTACCTGGAAGGAAAAAATGAAACCACTAATTGAAACAATCTGAGAAAGCTTCTGCCTTGCTAATACTGAGCTAATTGAAGATATTTTTACTACTTCATCTGATCTCTTTCCTCTGTGAGAGGGAAGGTTAGCAATAAAAAAGTTTTAGGATCATTCCATTTGATCATAACAAACAGGGTTGCTTGAAAGAGGAAAGCAATTAAACAGACATGCTTGTTTATATTAATACAACTGTCCTCCTTGTCAAATAATCTTAGTTAAGTCAGCTAAATGATTTCACAGCTGAGTATTGGGCCTTTGAAAAAGGATGGAGACAGCCTGATTCCTAATATTAATGCATCTAACAATCAATACCTTTGGCTGAAGCCAGGCAAATTGCCAGCAGGCACTGCACACATTGATCTGCCTTCTCCCCAGGAATGCCTCCAGCCTGTAACATGCCGGGTTTGCAGGTGGTGACCTCTGGAGGCAGCTGACCTGCCCTCGCTGCCCCGTGGGCACAAATGTCCGTCCCCAGGCTGGCTGCAGGACCAGCTGCCCTGGCTTTAGGGAGCAGCAGGCTCGGTGTGGCTGCAAAGGCACCCGGGAGGAGTTTGCTGCTGCTGTGCAGAGCTGCACTGTAGTAAAGCATCCCCCACCCCCGAGTGGGCATCTCTGCATAAGGAAAGAGTTTCAGTTTACCTTCAGACATTTTAGGAAGTTTAACTAGAAAGTTCTGTGCCCTTCTCATTGTAATTGGCTCAGTGCTAAGAGAGAAGCACCTGTTGGACCTTTTCACTGTTCTTCAAATCCTGTACCTCTCCCTATTGGCAGCAAGCCAGCTTGTCCCTCCTAAAACATTAAGTATTTAGGAAAGAGCACAAAGGAACTAAGGGGCTTTTTAGAGTGTTTCTAGCAGGGTGTCAGAGGTTTTCTCAGACACCTGTGTGTGGCTTTTCTTTTGTTTTCTGTAACGTTTGTTATTTTTCATTTATTAAACCTTTTACTTTACAAAACACCTCTGAAGAGCAGTCTCGCTAAAATTATTTTAAGCCAATCTGCAAGGGCTGGACCCTCAGAGATTGACACATTTACAGGTGGCTCATAACACTCTGGCCACGTGTTAAACTGTATCAGTGCACCAAGATAAGGGAAGGAAAAGCTGAGTGGCAGGTAAGAAATGTGCAGGTGCAGTGACGGCAGCTGCCACTGAAGGGTACCACGTTCACTTTCCCTGTGCTGTTGCACTCACACCATAACAGAGACAAGGCACTCCCCACCTTTGGGGAAGGAGAGGTTGTGTCAGGGAGCAGGAGTCCACGCCCTCATCACCCACTCTGGGTCCTGAGTCCTAGCATCCAAAAGTTCCTGACATTTAGGTCCTTCCATATGTCTGCCTAGTTTAATTCTAATTCCAGCCAGCAGCTAAGTAGCACACAGCTGCAGGCTCACATGCTCCTCCGTGGGATGGGGAGGAGAATCAGAGAAGGAAAAAAACCCTCATGGGTTGAGATAAGAACAGTTTAACAATTGAAATCAAATAGAATATAATAATACTAATTATGCTAAGATATAATAATAATAATAGTGGTGATTATAATAATAATAATTGCAATTTAAAAAATAAACCCCAGTTAAAAAAAACAAGTACTGCACAATGCAATTCCTCCCCACCTGCTGACTGATGCCCAGCCTGTCCTGAGCAGTGCTTGGTGGCTCACAGCCAACTCTCCCCAGTTCATACACTGAGCTTGGTGTTTTGAGGTATGGAATATTCCTTTAGCCAGTTCAGGCCAGCTGTTCTGGCTGTGCTTCCTCCAGGATTTTTGTGCACCTCCTCACTGGTAGGGCAAGGGAAACTGAAAAGTTCTCGATTTAGAGTAAGCCCTTCTTAGCAACAACTAAACCGTCACTGTTTTATCAACATTATCCTTGTGCTGAATCCAAAACACAGCACTGTGCCATCCACTGGAAAGAAGATTAACTCTATCCCAGCTGAAAGCAGGACACTGGCTCAAGGCAGAGGTGTATCTTGGTCTCTAGAAAAAATAATCTGTCCTGGAGTTGTTAACACAAATAGACTTTGAATAAAACAGGAGAGGCTCTCTGACCCCTTATCGGTGCAACACTGTACTTGGCAATGTTGAGATAAATTAAAAACCCTTTTATATGCAAATAAAATAAGGGGTTTGGGGTTTTTTTATTTTTATTTTAGCAGAATTTCAGCATATTTAAAACTAACTTGATCAATACTTTGTAAGGTAATGAGTTAATAACTAATTCATCTTTACATGACAGATAATGAAGAACCACAAGGCTATTTCTAGAATAAATAATGTTTCAGAATAAATATTGTTTTAATAAAATGGCTGAATTGCTGGGTTCCCATATTTTTTATCGAAATATCTTTATATTATTTCTAAGTGGAACCTTAACATATAATTCAATCACAAGATCAATGTGAAAGGATAGAAACTGTTGTTTAATACTGAGTTTTAATAATCTGATATTAGATAGTGGAGCACAATTATGAAGATGGGTCAGGGAGATAAAGAAAGGAAGAGAGAAAAAGTAACATGAAACACATAAAGGCAGAAAGGGAGGAGTGGTTCATCTAGATTTATTTATTGAGCTCTGCCTGTATTTGCTCATATACAGAAAATAATTTATAAGAAAATGTTTTCCTCTGTTCTGTAAAGAAAAGGCCCAACACTAAATGGAATTAGATAATGTGCCAAATATAAACAGTATATAAAATCCTCAGTACTTATGGAAGAAAAGAAAAAAGCTTTAAATATGCAAGAACAACTACAGGAAAACCAACTTGAATGTCTCTGTTAAATTTCAATTATTTCTAGAAGAATCTACTACAGTCACCTTTTTCTTAGATTACTATACTAACAATGCCAAATTATTTCAATGGAATATCGACTGCAATATGGTATTAGGAAGAGTCAATGCAGAACAAGTGGGTCTATGCAGTTTGCAACCAACATCAAAGAAATGCCAAAGGCACATCAGCTATAAACTCATCCTGAAAGGTCTGCCAGACTAAGATCCTGAACATGACAGAGGCCTCTAGGTGTTCTTAAGATATTTCTTTGGTAGGAAAGAATAAAAACACCTTTTGGTGAGTGTTAGTCTAAAAGCAGTGTTGGAAAAAAAAAATTAACTTCCCTGAAAATGCCCAACTTATCCTAACTTTAAGTGTTAGATTTTGGGGAGAAGGATTTTCAATTTTCTTCTTGTTAAAAGGAAAAGACTAAAAAAGTAATAAAAAGCAGGAAAAGAGAATAAGCACTTTGAAAGATATGCAAAAAGAGCCAAGTGGATGTGCTTCCAGGTTTGTGCATGTTCCCTCAGTTAAGAATGATTTTCCAGCCAGATGACAAAGACCCTGACAATAGGGCTTAATGACAAAGCACATGAAACCCTATGCAAGGCAGTTTGACTGGCATTTTAGCATTATTGTATGCAATGAGGGCTTTCCAATCAGCCAGAACAGTGGGATCCACCAAGGAATCATGATCAAGTAGCTATTAGGCCAAACGGTATTGTCAGAATTTCACAATTTATGCGGCTTCTTTCAGAGAACTGAGTCCTGAAACTTCTGAATATCAAAAGGGTTCAATATCGAATAGAACATGTATTTAAGGAAAATTGGCCCCCAAATTGCTATGCTATTGTCATTTGTTCTTTTCCAGTTCACTTAGAGGGTAAAGTGGAGACTATTTTTAAAATTCAATATGAAAAAAATTACAGCTGAAGTTTCTTTAGAAAAAAAGTTCATTTGACCAGCTGCATCTTTCTTTTGTACTCTGCTCAGATGTTAACTTGGATTATAGCCTCAATGTTTTTCATGCTTTTTTGTTGTCTGTCATTTAGGTTTTGGAAAATCTAGCACAATTTTAGGTTTGAACTGATTTGTACTCCTTTGGCCAAGCTTGAGCCCCTCCAAACTCTTCTGGAAAAGTACCACATCCACAATCACTCTGGCAAAGGTCTGCCTGGATCCCTTTCAACTCACACAAAAGCTGTGCAGCATGTTATTTAATGCCTTTTCCTTTTCTCATTGGAGTCTGCTGCAGAGCTCCAACTGACTTTGCTGGGAGCTAAAAAGAACCCCAGATGCCAAAATGATTTGACTACTGCTTTAATAAGAAGATTTTGCAGTATGCAGCCTAATCCATCTTTACACAAGTGTGGATTCTGATATTCTGGCTGTCCCCTGTTCAGCTGGACCCCTCTCACTGGCCACTGCATCCAGGGGATGCTGAAACGCAATTTTTCTCTCTGCAGCACTGCATGTGTTTCAAACCACAGTCAGGAACAGGCTCTTGGATTGGAGAGAGACAACAATGTCTCACATGAGGGTAAATGAGCATCTCACACAAGGTTTTTTTCTGGGCATTCATCTAGAAGCTTGTTACAAACTGCTCCTCGAATGTTCAGCAAAAGGAACTGAACAGTTTTACAACCTGAATTACAAATTGTGGTGTACAAGTTGGAGCTTTATTTGGCATAGGAGACTTATAAGCTGTTTGTGATGCCATCTATATCTTGCCTCATAAGTAAGTATGTATCTACAAGAATAGTGACGGTAAAGGACCACATTTAGGGACAGTCCAAGGCACATTTCTCATGTTTAAATAGCTTGCCTGGGAATTCACTTATCCCACCAGGAAATAGGCCCATTAAAAGACAAAAGCAGTTCCCTCCTTGCATGGATCCATTTATGTCTCTATCAACGTGGCTGCTAGAAAGCCTGAGAGTGAAGCAAATGGAAAGGAGTGCCTCAAGATGAACTTTTTGTGCCCCCATCTGCAAGCATGCACCTTTATCATATGGAATCTGGGGGAAGAGATGTGAGTAGGGAGTATGGAGTCAGAGGGAAGGAACTCCCATTCTTGAGAACCCCACTGTTTCTGCATTAGCCTCCTGCAATAAAGGTGCAGTGTGAAAGTGTGAAAGTCTCTTCAATTACCAGTTGACTAAAAGGAAGAAGGAAATCAGTTTCATCTTTGACTTTTTGTAATGAAAAGCTAAAATTTGTGCATGAAAATAAGCAACAAGATTGAAAAATTTTACTAATATGAGCAGGCTATCTTTATAGATTATTTCAATCATTTATGGCACTCAGCATCTTTGAACTTCATACCTCGTATGCTGGGACATTCTATCACTGGATTCTTGCTTCCCATAAAGCCACATGTGTTATCATAACTTATTAACCAGAAAAAAACTGTAGTAATAGACTCTAACAGAGATTCTCACTCTTGTTAATGAAACAATTTTCATTTCTCTAAGAGAATTAAAATTACACAATTCCCTTCCAGACAGTTTTAACTATTCATTTGAAGAATCCTTCCCTCCACAAATACCTTATCAGTTTTTGCAAAGAACTAGTTATTGTAAATGATACAGCTTTACTGAATGTGGTTAAGATCCTTGAATGCTGTACTAATGTTTCACTACCTAAGCATGTTAATCAATAATTGTATTTTTCAAATGCTATTCCTCCAAAATGAATGATTTTTAGGGTGCTCTAAGGCACGTTTCTAAACCAGACTTTGAAACCCACCAGATTGCTTCTGCAAGAAAAGATCAGTGGCACGTTCCCCTCTTTCTACCCCAAGGAATGTTCACCTTGCACTCTGGAGCTGCCAGAGTTTTCACTTTTGAAAGTAAAAGACAATATAAGCCAATTATTAATGAACGCAGAAAAACAGAAGATTCTTGCACCTTTTAGCAAATAAAAGCCCAGAGAAGAATTCTGATTAAAAAACAATTCCAAGTGGAATTTTTTATTGGCCATTACTTATATAGATGTGTACAAAGCAGTTTCACGTTAAGTCTCCCAAAACCATCACAAAAGAGGCAAGTCTCCTTGCAGTGGTAAGTTAATGCATTGCAGCACTGTGGCCATGAAGGTTGTGCCATCAGTTACAGAAATGTTGTCTGCAGAGGGTATTATATCAACTGTCTTGTTTTCTTTATTAGCCTCATGCAAATATGAAATCAGAGACTGCTGATCCAGAGCTGCAAAGGCCCATCGCTTACCCAAATGTGCAATAAAACCTACTTTAATTAATTTTATTGTCTGTCTCCTAGAGACAGAATGAAAGGGTTGGAAAAATGTGAGCACCTCCAGCTAAAGAGGCATTTGCATGTATACAAGGAGTAACATAGCCTGATAACAACTGCCTGGGTGAGCTGGAACCAACCACAAATGGTGCTGGGCTCGCTCCTGAGGTAGTGACTGGTGGCAGAGGGGAGGAGTGGCAGCCAGAGAAAATTCTCACTGGGAAAGAGCTAAAGTAGGCTGTGGATTTGGGATCTGCTCACCACATTTTAAAGTAATTATTTTTCAGTGAAGACATCATCTTCAAGATAATCTTCTCTTCGCTAGGATTCACTTTTCCTCTCCGCCAGTGCAGACAACAGGGGGTGGTAAAATTTTTGGAAAGTGTTTTGGTCTATTAACGAAAAGAATGAAATGGAAATATCATAAATGAGGACGTTAATTTTGCACAGGCTGTGCTGCTGGTCACAAGTTCCTTATGACAGGCACGATGTTATTGATATTCATGCAGAGACACTCAAAAGAGAGCTTGCCAAATGATGTGATTAATGAGCATAAAACAGGTAAGTAGCCATTACTTTTGTCAGTAGTCATTGGTGTAAACAGCAGGAAGAAAGGACAATGCTTATAATGGGAAAATACATAAAAGGGGACTCATGGAAAGAAATTAAATAATTAACTTTTTTCAATATACTAATTAATAAGTGAGCTTTGCTGGACAAAACTCTTAGTTACAAATTGATATTTGTGTATAGACAAAGTATCCCTCTTGTTAAGGTAAATGGTTGTTTCCCAAACTCAGTAGCAAAGGTTCCATCACATATGTTGTTTTAATACGGTAAACATATTATAAAAATAATAATTTTGTATTTCAAAGGAGATTACAGTACATTTTCTTTTATTCTTCTAGATGTAGTGTTGCAGTCTCCTCTTGCAACTTCCTCCAAGTCTTGATGTACAAGCAGAAGAGCCTCATGTGTGCCGAAGGTGGCAATACTGGCTGGCAGAAAACTAAAGCTAAATTATCCATCTCATAGATGAGCTTGAATAAATATCAACTTGATGAATAGAGCAAAAGGAGGAGCAGAGATTGACAGTAACAGCACTGTTGGTTGGAATATCATACTGTTCACTAGCCAGCAGTTTAAAAGAAAGTAAGCAGATGAAGAAACAAAAAGTGATTTGGCCTAGTGGTTTTCATACTGCCCCATGGAGAAAAAAAGACCAGTTAAATTCTCTAACTGAATAAGAATCATCTTTTCTTGCATGGAAGAGATTTATTTATTGGAAAAAAAAAGAAAAAGAAAAAATCCCATGAAGCTAAAGGAGATACAGTGTTGTGCTGATCTCAAGAAAACTTACAGATAAGCACCTGAGTCCTTTTCTGTCTCCACCTTAATGAATATAATGGTATTCAATATTTCTTTTTGCCTTTCAATAGGCCCTTCCAAAAATATTGGCTACCTGTAAATAAAAGTAAGTTATCACATAGCTGAAACATTAGAGAATGTGAAGATTAAAGTGGGATATTCAAACAAGGGTCACAAGAAGGTCATTGTGTGCTGTGCTGTACCACAATCTCTGCTGCTATATTGGCTGACTCTTATTCTTGTTATTTTCCCTAGTACTTTCACTTTCATACATGTGAAGCAAGGAATATGTCTGTATATCTATAAGAATTACAAAGAATGTCATGCAGTGTTTAGAAACAATCTTTTCTATCTCCAATTAGCCAGATACAACACTTTAGCATATTCTGAACAGGAATATATTTGGCAATGTGCAAACTCTGTTTGAAATGTCTCAACAAGTCTGCAATATAGAGTCTGAGAGATGATAGAAATCTCCCACAAAATTATTTATCTGTACTGCACAGACTGAAGCAAGCTTTGTCTTTGTTATTTGGGACAGTTTAATCAGATGTCTTTGAATATCCTGGGTAGAATAAAGCAAGCCTAATAAACATGCACTGGTTGAAAATGTCTTTGTAAGAGCTCAATATTTGTTTCCTTTTCTTAATGCCTTTGAAAGAAACCATTTGAAGCTCTGTGGTGTCTGAACTTCTCCTGCACTGAAGTGCATACAGAGATGAGAAGAAAAGCCAAGCTGACTATTGTGATCATGCTTTTCTTTTTGGCTTGAGAGATAAGGCTCCACAGAAATCTGCCATGTGGTACTGAATTTAAGAAGATGAGCAAAGCAGTGGCATGAAGCTTCAGGCTTTCAATAACACTGCTCTATTTATATGATGATACAATAATAGTAAGGAAAAAGCCTTTGGCCCAGTTTAAAAAAAAAAAAGGGTCTAATCCTGTACCACTGAGTACAATAGGAGTTTTGTTATTTACATATACAGAATGTACAGCACAGAGAATTCCATACTCTACTAAGTTCAGTACACTCAGATATGAGGGTTAAAAAGACATGCAGTGTCAATGCCTCTAATGTTCACATATCAAGATTTTGGCAGATTTCATACCACTTTTTTTCTTTCTCTATACAATTTAAAAATCTAAACAAAGAAAATAGTCAGACCTTGTTTTGTTTTATTTTATCAAATGAACCAGATTCTGACCTTACTTACATTTGGTCATTCCCAAAAATGGCTTCAATAAAGTAAATGGTTCTACCTACATTAAAAAAAAAAGGCATAATATTGCATATATTCACATTTACAAAATTGCATATATACACACACATATAATTTTATTTGTATTTATATATTTTGATACACATGCGGATGACATACTGAAAGTGAATTTTTTTTAGATATTTTGCCTGCCTTTTAGGGTTTTTTAACCTGTGATACGGCCATATTTTAGGATTTAACATATTTTGCTATAGAAAGATGTTAGTTTTTGAAATTTTAATTAATATTTTAACAGTTTCATAATTCATAAAATATATGAAAGTAGTCAATGAGTCAGCAGCAATTTCTTTCCCACATTTTTTGAATTATTATGGTCAAGTCTAGTGAGGGAAAACATATTTAAAAGGGTTAAAGTACTATAGAGATCAGTTTGAACTTAAAGCATTTCTTAGTCCTGCATGTGTATCATCTTAAAAAAAATCAACCTAAGGAATTAAAAAATAAACTATTACAAAAACACAGATAATTTAAAATTCTTCTTAGTAAGCAATCTATAGAATTCCAGCTTCCACTGAATGACTAATTTCTTGTTTTAATGCAAATTGATACTGCATATCAATTAAAACACTGACTTTCATGTTTCTTCACAAAATTATGAGAGAAGCAAATAGAAATATAGTAGCAATAGAAAGGGGTAGTGCTGTTTTTCCAGTTAGTAAACCAGTCTAGTTTTGTTCAGCTACTCCTTAAGATTTCTACCTCTAAATGTATTTCCTGAAAGGCAGGAAATTACATTTAAACACAAGAAAAATTTTTTTTTACTCCAAGAGTGATCGAGCTCTGAAGCTGGATTCTCAGAGAGGTTCTGAAGCCTTCAACCCTGGAGCTACTCCAAACCCGTCCAGACAAGGCCCTGAGCAACCTGCTCTGGCTGACCTTGCCTTGAGCTGGGGCATTGGACAGGACAAACTCCTAAGGACCCTGCCAACCTCACCCATTCTGTAATGTCATGATCTTTGCAAATTCACTCTGGTGTGACTCCTAGCACTGGATGGAAACCAACACTTTTGTTGCTTTTCAGATGGGATACACCCACCTGAGTATCAACACACCAAAGGGAAAGCCAGTCACAAAGGTTGGCTTCCTAGAGGGAAACAGGCAATTCATTCTATCCAAAGATGATAGCAAATATTCATTATGTGAATAAAGATACACTCCAGATGTGACTGTTTCTCTTAAGAATACTTAAGTCTGGCATGAAATAAAGTGAGTTCTGGACACTATGGAGAGGTTTGAACTACAAATCAGAAAGAAAGTCCATAAAAAAGTTGGCACAAGTGAACCACAGCACAACTTCAAAAAAACCTAGACAAAATGAAATTTTGAATAGCCAAGGAAAATTAAAAATAATAAAAATTTAAAACCCCAAATGAGTGATAACAAATAATGCAAGAAGGCAGCTGGCTTAGAAGAAATACCTCTGTGGAATTTCAGAAAATGGAGGAGGGATACTTTGTTGAGAAAGAGGTGCAAAATTGTTGTCGGGAAGCAGGCTCTCCTCTATTTCAGTGCTCAGGAAATGGGAGGCATACAGGGGGTATAGGACTAGTCTTACTTCAGAGCCCCTCTCCCAAATTCATAGTGGCTGTATATGTAGGAAAATTGGTTCTAAAGTCATCTTTTCCTTTATCAGCTGTAGAGATGTAATGCATGGTTTAGCTTTGCTTAAAGCAGGTGTCAGAACCTTTTTGGGGTGGTTGTACATAAACTATATGCAGTGTATGTGAACTTCATGCAAACAAGAACTAAATGTATAATTCTAAAGAAGAATAAAACTCAAGCACTACTTTCTGCTGATATATTTCTTGTCTGATAAAATTTATTTTCTATAACCTATCTAAGAAGTGTGTTGTTTTTCATGAACCATGCAAATACAGTTTGATTTCTATGTGCCAATTTCACTTTCCATAAGCCAAATAGCATCTTACCCTATAAATGGTCCCACTGCAGTGTGGTGTGGTTCTTGGGGTGTCCTGCACAGGGCCAGGAGTTGGACTCAGTGATTCTGATGGGTCCCTTCCAACTCAGCATATTTTATGAACTTATGATTATATGCTTTTCTACTAGGAGAGCACTGTGTTGCCAGAATATTTATGTTGCAATCTGAAGGTTTGACATGCAGACAATGGTTTTCAATCCTGAGGGGTGTTTGGATGCACAATCACATCTGGGTGGAGATTTTATTTCAGCCAAGCATGGTCAGAAGACTGTTTCTGTTCAATTTGTCAGGCCACATAAACCCAGAGTTTATGCTCATTTTGTGTTCATCATGAAGCAACAAATAAGACCTGTGGAATAACAAATAATACCTGTTTTGTCACAAAATTATAAAGACATGGATGGACTACTACACCCAGGTTCTTCTGATGAAAAGTAAACATTTTCTTATTGACAATTCTAAAAAAACAGACTGAACTCTTACCATGTGAATACTCATGTATCTATTTATTGTAATCTTTGGCTTTAAAAATGCATTTAATTTACTATTGAACATCTGCCAGTCTGAACATCTGCCAACAGAATCCAGCCCGAGCGGACAGTGCTGCCCAAGGAGAAGACCATGAAGGCTGGAGATGAGCTGGTGACTGCACTGACCATCCCAAATGCACTTCCTCGAGGGCCTCCCCCATCCTGTCATGGCCCACAACCCATTCCAGCCCCCCAGAGATCAGTCTCTGTTGCTGGTCTCCACCTCCCACAGCCCTGCCCTGCCTGGACACTGACCCTGCCAAGCTCAGCCCACCTGCAGGATGATGTCCCAGCTGGGGCTGGCCTGGCCCTGTCCCAAGACTCTGGGGCTGCCCCCACCCCCTGCCCTGCTCCTGGCTGGGCTGGGACACACCCTGCCAACACACTTCACACAAGCTGCTCACTTCCCCTGACTTCTTACTTGTGGCTACTTGTGGCACCACTGCTCCTTTGTGCCGAGATGAAAAAGTGTATACAGAACCAAGTTTCTCATCAAAGACAGAAATACTAAATATGCCTTTGTTGCACTAATAAATGCCTTTGGTGTACAAACAGCCACAGTCCACATGGAGAAGTACCTGGCCTCAGGGAGTCGCAGGAATTGGGAAAACAATATGAAAATAAGAACAAATATGAAAATAAGAACAAAGGTGAGCAACCCAGGTGATTGACCCCCAAAACCCTGGGAAGCCACTAGAGCCCCTGCTCCATGGATGAGCATGCTGCTGGCACAGGGGCAGCAGCCAGTGACCAGTGGCTCATGTCCCAGAGAGTGTCAGCCTCCAGAGCAGCCAGGGTCTCACTGCTGCTGTGCTGTAAAACTTCACACAGGACACTTAGAGCACACTGCTCCACGTTCTCAAGCTCTGCCTCTGCTGACAGGATTGCCTTCTGTGCCCACTAAGAAAGAAAGTATATTTTGACTGCCAAGATGTGTAAGACGTTTCTCACATAAGGAATGTTTTTTACCTTCTTCCACGTTGACATTTTATATACAAAAATTTTAGAACACAATGCCGCTTTAAAAGGGAATATCCAGCAAATGTTTACAAGGAAAATAGAACGTTAGTTAAACTTGTTTTCAAATGTTTTTAATGAGACTCTATAAACCACTCATGTTTTCAGCAAGGCAAATATATGTGATGGTACACAGAATTTATAAACATTGAAAATCATCCGGAAATTCCACACAGAAAGAAGCATCCACTTCTTTGCAGGTGAAGACAAAAAAAGTAAGTTTTAGGCATGTTTACAGTACCCTCTGATGGAAATAGGAAGCATTACAACTCCTCATAACATTTATTTGCTTAAATATAAAGATAGAAAAGATTTATTTTTCAATTTGTTGAAAATAAAATAGATACATAAAATTATTCTTTAAAAGATTAGGAGTTTTATGTGACACATATGCACAGACATCTTAACAGAATAACTTCTTATTTAGGTTTGACTTCCTCAATAAAATATAAAAAAATACAATNATAATATATAATAATTATAATAATGTAAGTTATTGTATATAACTAACAGAATGCTAAAAACATTACCTGCCAGTGTTCATCCCATTTGTTTGTTCAGATGAAATCACTAACATGCCTCAGAAACACTGGTCAAAATTGCAAAATGTCAAGCAATTTTTAGTAAAATGCAAACTGAAATCATCAGAGAGTTAGTTTTAACAATTAGTACTCCTTTTAAGATTTTAAATATCAGAGAAAACTTGCTCTCATTTCTTTTTTTCTTCTCACTGACTCATAAAGCACTTCAGCTTTCGTTACTAATTGGCAGGTCACTGCAAAGGTATTTTACACAGCAAGATAAGAAGGGTGAATATTTTTGAACTCTGACCAAAACTCCATTTCAGTGTCTAGGAAAGATTTTTTTTAAGATGAAAAGTCAGTGCATTACTTTTATTTGACTGTGATGGATAGACCCTCTTTCTATAAAGCATTCAAGCTATTGCCTAATTTTATTTTCTCTTGGAAAACATCACAAAGAGATAACTAAATATCACTACATTCTTATGTGCAACAAAAACTTTAAACGCATTGCTAAACATATTGTTAGAATGAAGGAAATAATTTCCTTTTATTTGAGCTCATATCTGATCCAAATGAACTGTTAAGGTTATTACATTGATAAGTGTAAATCTCTACCCATAAGATACTGAAAGAGAGTAAAAAAACATGTATGTTACTTACATTTACGTATTCCAGCTTGATAGGGGACAATCACTTTAATTGAAAGATTGAATTTTATACCATCAATTGTAAGCCTTTAGGGTGAGACTTCAAATAAACTGAAGACAACACTTTTAGTGTCGCAATCATAACTCCATACCATGGGCCCGGATGTCACTCCTATTCCTGCCTGAAAAATAATGAAGAAAATCTAGGTCAGGATTTTCTAAAGATACTCACTGTATAATTGATGCAATCTAATAGCTTACTCTTTAGTACAATAATTTGCCTGCTTTCTCAGTAAGCAGATATCCCAAAATTTTTATTTTTGAATTTCCATGTGTTGGTTTTCTGGTGGCTTAGTGAGCAGACAGCTCCTCCAGGAACCTGACAAGAACCAGGAATGGTACAAAGGAAGAAGGGGAAGCCTGTGCCTGAATAACAATGTTCTTACTCTAGCAAAGGAATAAGCTATGAGAACAGACAAAACACATTGTTAAATTCACCCTAACAGAGAATTACCCATCAGCATACATTCCCCTCCAGGTTTATATTGTAAAAATTACACTGCAAGATCTATGAGTGGAAAGATCAATCATGATACACATTCTACATGCTCACCTAATCCATTTGTAGGTCAGCAGAAAAAGAAAAAGACACTAAAGGTTTACTTTATGTTATCAAGCACAGTTCCATGAAAAATACTGTGTCAGAAAATAAAGACATAGGTGAGTGATCAAGTTCTTTGGAAGTGGTCAGCAAAACTGCATTAACAGGAACTGCTTATATACTAGAATTAATGAAAACTGAGCATACAGAAATCCTGGGAGCTCTGGAGTTCCTAGAGAGGGTAGAACTGTGACTTTATTCAGTCAAGCTCAAGTCATTTAATCTTGGTTATGAGTTCATCACCATAGAATATACATGTCTGGAAAATTAAATGAAGGAGATATATTGTCTGTGGAAGGACTTGCAAAGACCTTAGCAGAGTTAACCTACGGAAAGCTATAAGTATTTGGAAAGGCTCATCATTTTTAGTTATAAGATAGGCGTGTAAGAAAAGGAGTTACTCTATTGAAATGCCGTCTCGGCTACAGAACAGGTCTGTCCCTTCTCTTATATATTTCAATTATGAATGTGTGTCAAAGCCACAGCTACCAAAAAAACATCCTTTGCTCTAGGACCTCTACAAACATGTCATGGATTTGAAGAATGTGAAGCATTGATAAACAAGACGTTATAAATTTGGGATGAAGGAAACACTTCCTCCATTTTACAGACAGGGAAATAAAGTAGGCAGCTTGAATGATTTGTTCAAGGTCTCAAAAGATGTATGTGGCAAGGCTAGAATTTTCTATCATAAAATCATGAGAATCATTGAAATTATTCTTACAGTTTATGACAAACAAGTTATGCTGATAATTCCTTCTCTAATAGTACATTCTTTCATGTTGCAGTTCTACCCTGAGTAAGAATAAAGGAAGTATTCCTAATGAGCTCAACAGGATTTACATCAATCTCCTGAAAAGTCCACCAGGAAAAAGACACTCTTAATTTCATAGATTGCTAGAGAACAGTTTCATTGCCATGTATTGAAATTGCAATCTAAATAATTAATAAGGCCACAAGTAGTTTTAAGACTGCTTGTTAAAAGAAAACTGTTCATAGGCATTTACAGAAGAGAACTGAGTTTTATGAAATTGATTAACAGGTGTGATGCTTCTAAAATAAGTGCCACATTTTATAATAGATCCCTTAAAAACTTAATTTAGTGTGCAGAGCATAAAAATCAAAATTAATATGTACCATTATAGTGTATTCCCCTGGCTCTTGCTCTTGGTATGCTGCTATAACTGACACCCTCAAATTCCTACCATAAATGCCAATTAAAACTGCCTTGGAGAAACAGTAGCATAACACTTCAACTTTTACAGCTCAGAAGAAAAAAGATGATTAATTCTCTATCTGATGAAAAGGATCAGCTTTAGCTATCCAACTAACAAGTGACTTTTTTGTCTCCTGAGATCTGAGAAAATTCTCAGTCAAGACTTTTATACTGGATGCATGCACAAGTCACCTCTGTCACATAATAAAGCACAGAATGACATTTCCTACAGCTAGGACATGCAATGAAAAAAATCTTTTCAAAAGACATATTTTTTAAACATAGAATTTGGAAGTGAAGGTACCCTCCAACATGGATCCCTTCTTTTTCTTATCCACGTTTGAAAATTTAGGCTAAACTGCAGCACACAATTATCTCTGTGTTGGAGATAATTGGAGACCAAAAGAAGTCTTGGAAAATAAACAAAGGCACTGTCACAGTCAGTGAAAAAAGGAAGAGGTAGGAAATTATTACTTAGGGATAAAAGTGAAATCTCATTGAAATAATAGGTACAAAATTGGATCATAAAAAGTTCTCAGAATGTGAATGTTGCTCAAAATCAGTGGTAGAAGACAAGAATCAGACTTTCACAGGTTTATAGTCTACTACATGGAAACTAAACCAAGTCATACTGTTTTTCTTCCCTAAGAGTGCTGATAAACTCTCTGTTAGGATTGCGAGCCCCTCTAGGCTCTGTCAGTCTTGTAATTTAATCCTAAATGAAGTATGTCTTATCAATTCATTCTATGCCATGACCCTGGTCAAGGTTAGATGAGGGTCTAGCTATAAAAGTGCAGGAGGTAACAAAAAGCATTATTTTTCTGTGACAAAAAAAGCAGTGATGTGCACAGAGGTAAAAATTCTTCCCTTCAAATACATTTCCCCAAATATGTTCCATTTACTCACTAAGAGAATATTTTCATTCTTCAATAACATTATAAAATGTTAGAACATCATAGCAGGCTTTTTCTTTCCTGTAGTTTTTAAAGATGAGATAAAAGCAAGGATTTTATATTTTTTAGTAAATCCTGTTTATGGGAAATCTTTTTAAATTAATGCCACTCTTTTTTCAAATGTCTTTTAGAGTCAAAGAAGAAAGCGAGTCACATGGCAAAATTATCCTGCATGCTATTATCAGTGGAGATGAGTCAGCCCTCCTACTGTTTGTTGATGTGTCTGTCTAGTGAAGAGGGGAAAAAAAAGGAGAAAAAATCCCTTCTCTGTGGAAGTTATCAGATCACAATAGTTTGGAAAAAACCAAGAACTAGATAAAAATGTCTTCTTGTGAAGTGTGTCAAAGCGCTGCAACCCCACTATCTGCTTTCCCTTATTGCAATGAAAGCCTAAGCAAATCTCCTCTATTCACATTTTGTTTCCTGATTGTTCAGGCATTGGGTGAAAAATGTTTATTTTTAGGTAGCACCTAGTGGATGCACACTCAAAAATACACTAACATGGCACCACCAAGAACTATAGTAAGACCAGTAAACTGCTAAACCATTGCAACTTTTAAGAACACTGTCACCTTCTGCCAGAGGGGGAAACTACAACTCCTTGTACTGCATAGACCCTGGGGCTAAATTGCCACTTGAAAGATGTGGAATTATGATCAAATTTGTCAAAGAAATTTCACCAGGAGTACCTACTTCATGTTAAACTATCTAGTGCAACCTTGTTGAGTATGTAGCCAAACAGAAAACACAAAAAAAGTTGTTTTGTTCAAGAGATGCCCAGCATTACTAGGATCAGGGTTACCAGTTTTAAATTCTTTTAATTTGAGATTATGTTATCCTGTCCTTAGTAACAATGAGGTAGGCTTGACAGGTGGTTCTCTTCACGCCTCCTATAAGCTTCAATTTATTGGTTGAAAATTAACCAACAATTTAATTTATTCCATGCTCCTAGGTCACAAAGCTGTGTCAACCAGGAAAATTAAGAGAAATGACAGACGGACCAGGCTATGAAAAATTTCTAAAATTAGTATTTTGCAAAAGAACTTACTCTGTTCGAGCAATACATAGTTTAGAATCTTTATCTTAGCTGTCCTGATCATGTCTTTCTATCATGACAAATGGAAAGTGGTATCAGAATCTGAGACCTGTGAACCAACCAGGTTTGCGAGTAAAGCAAAGCTTTCTACAATCTGGTATTTGAACACCAAGTGGTTCATTAAATGAATTGTTCTGGAAAAATAAATGTCTTGAAACAAAACAAACATTTAAAAGCATTAGCAGTCATGGTAACTGGTTCCTTGAACTTCCAAAACATCAACTATCCAGACCAAAACCCCTTCACTTTTATTGGGCCTGTGACTGACAGAGGACTATGACCATCCTTTTAGAGAGATCAGATTAAACTAATCCTTCAATCCTTATTTCTCAAATTACCCAGATTTTGCCTTCAGATTCAGTCTTTAATTGCCTGTTTTATGAAGAGGGTTTGGAAAATCTATTTAATTCTGTTTCAGTCGTAGATTCCCACCTGTGCTCTTCTAATTCTTGTCTCTTTGTGGATCAATACTATGGAATCACAGTTCTCCAATGGAATTTTGGGCACCAGAATGGTATTTGCCAAGGAAATGTGTGTGTCATGGGATTAAGCAGTAGGAGAGATGTGGATTGTTATGAGCACATAGCAAAACAGAGCATTGCACAGACTCAACCATTCCAAGTGAGGAAAACCCACAAGAGGCATTCACAGTTTTACTTGTTCAGGGTCAATAAACAATTCATTAAATGGGAATGTCAGGAAGGATGTATGGAGAAGAAACTTCCTCTTTGTGTGACACTGCTGTAAAAAATCTTCATGTACCAACCAGCTGCTTTAAGGGAAGCTTATTTAGGGAAAATAACTAACTTTAACCACACTCCACTGTACAGGGCAGCCTCAGAGTTCAGAAATCCTATAAAGCCTTTACTTGTGGATGCATTATAACACAGCACTGAAACCTGAAATAAGAATTGGCACTATAATAGCCAAATGTATATGAATACTATATTTATATATTGATTTGCTGCAGGAGACCTCTCCAAGCAACCAGAAATGGTCAGAAAGGGAGACCCAGGACTGTCAGAGCCAGAGGACTAGAAGGGTGGAACAGAACCAGAATAGCACTGTCAAGACTCAGTAGTAGTCTTGCAGCAGTTTTATCAGCCTCTCATTTACTCAAAGAATTTTAAAAAACCCACTATATAAAATATTCAAATTAAAAAGTAGTGGAAAAAATTTAAATGACTTATTAATGAAAAGCAAATGTTCAATCAAAAAGTTGTTTTGATGTTGTGTAGTATCATATCGTGATGAAACATTTCAAAAAATAAAAAATATAAATTGTTCTATCTCAGCTCCTCAAATAGACAAAAGTGGTGAGAAAGCAGTACAGTAATGTCTGTGCTATGTAGATGATAGCAATTAAATAACAAATCTGCTACTATAATATTTTTAATTATTTGGTACAATTCTTATTGAACCAGAAAAAAAAGAAAATCTCTTTCCCTTGAGAAAGGATGGGAAGAAAATATCTTACCCCTATTGATAAAGCATTTACTTATTTTTCATGACATTGAAGACATACTATTCCTTTGAAAATTATGCTGTACGGATAATAGCATGAAACTATTTTACTAACATAATGAAATGAACTCAACTGGTCTGAAAAGAATTGCTTTGAAGAAAGAATAAAACAGATAAAGGCAAGAGCAGGTCATAGTAATATTCTATCTAGATGCTGCTTATATTATCAAAATTCAGATTTTTTTTTTTTCCATGACATACCCATGTCAGGCATACACAGAGTAACAAGTATTGTTATACACAATATTTAGCCATGGGTGCACACATTTTTTTAAGCTATCTGCCTGAACTATTCACAGAAGTTTTGTATAAAAGTGTGTATATATATATTGCATATATAATTGAGACAACATCAAAGTCTCAATTCTTTCATGGAAATGGATATATAAATGAATTTTTTTTAAAGTGCAATAATAAATTCTAATTAAATTATTACTCAATAATAAATAATGGATTCTATTAAAACACAAGGATAAAGATGTTGATTTACCAGAAACAGAAAACCAACACTGTTTCTTGATCTTTTAAACATACAGCATTACACAAGGGATGAATTAACTCTGTGTAAATATCTCTGTGTGTATATGTATATAATTAATATTTAATACCATGGAAGATGAACTCTAGTGACTCTTGTTGCAACAGTTTAAGAAAGCTCTGCCTGTGACTGTTCCAAAGCTACCCTGGAGGACACTGCCCTAATTACAGTCATCAGAAGAAAAAGAATGAGTCTGAGCTGCAGCAGCTCC
Source organism: Illadopsis cleaveri (assembly GCA_013399915.1). Classification (NCBI taxonomy): domain Eukaryota; kingdom Metazoa; phylum Chordata; class Aves; order Passeriformes; family Timaliidae; genus Illadopsis; species Illadopsis cleaveri. The sequence continues at coordinate 47,965 of VXBB01013904.1, read as the reverse complement.
AGCTGCTACAAAGTCAGATGTCTTTGTTCAGTCCCACCTTGACCAAGGCTCCATGGACAATGCCAGAGGGGGAAGGTCCTGGGGGCACATCCTCCTCCTTCTCCAGCCCTTACACAGACACAACCTGCAGCAGGTTTGTGAGCACAGACAGCTGAGCTGAAAGACAGAAGCGAAATTCTTTAGACGTCTTTTACCACAGCCCTTAAAGCAAGTTTCACAATATCTCTATCCCTTAAAGTTTAACTCTAGCTATACATATTGCAAGACATATAATATTATTTTGAGGGAAAATATAATTTATTTTTAGGAAAGGAAATCTCTCTCATTCATTTCACAGATTGGACCCAGAGAAGGTGTCTATACTGTACTCTGAGTTTTCTGCACAGTTGATTAGTTATTTATATACAGCTCAGACAAGCAGTTTGTGTACACATGGTAGAAATTGACATTGGTTAAAAACACACAATTATATCCAAATACAAGCCTAAAGTAAGAGGCTGAATATGGACATCAAATGAGCATTGCTCTGGGTTTAGTTTCAAAATTTGGTCTGGTAAAGCATATGACCCAATTTAAAACCAATATTAGAAATCCATAAAATTAAATATAAAGGCTGTAAGATGGCTAAATTTGAAGTAGAAGAGGAGCAAATGAAATATAGATCAGCACAGGATAACAAGAAAAGGAGGAAAATGAGAGAGATACACAACCAATGTTTGAGACTTTGTGTTGTTCATTAACAAAAATATTTGGATTCTATTTGCTTGCTTACGTTTTCTAACTCTTGTGGGTCTGCAGAATATCCAGCCTGCAAGTCCAGCACTCAGACTATTACCTGCTGTTTCCAAATGCTGTAGTGTATTTCATTGCTCAGACACTGCTCAGAATAGTATAAAGCACAGACAGATTTGTGATGCCCTGCCCACAAATCAAAGGGAACCCTTCTCTGCAAATACTTCCCTCTAACTTTCACTCATCACACTCAGGAGCTGCACTAGCACGAGGGAAATATGTGTATGACCTACTTTATTTTAAAAAAATATGCATGGGCAATGCATAATATTAACTCTTTGACAAAACAAAGCTAATATCTTGCTTTATTTCATGTTATTAAAACCATAATAAGATAGTAGAAAAATTTCTCTCATTCCAGCTGAAGGCAAATGTAAAAAAATAAAATATTTTCCTATATAAGCTTAGGTTTTTGTCTTTCTTGAAGATTTTTTAAATAAGTTTTTGTTTATTTGTTTATTTGAGTTGTTTCTTCTTTTCACATATAGAATCAATATATTCTTTTTAAAAATCTGCTATTTTCTGTCTACAGAATTTCATCTCACTGCTGGAAGGAGTGGACTAATTTGGGAGAAATATTTTAACACTGGCAAAAAAAATCTGAAAAATGGAAATATTTCAACCTTAAGATGCAGAATATAGAATTTACACACGTAGCACTTACATAGGGATTACTGCATCTCAGCTGGGTGCAGCTGTTAGGAAATCCATTTCTATGAAGTTATTTTATACTAACAAGGCTCTGTCGGGTTTGCAGCGCTACTGAAGTTGCCTCAAGCAAGCAATTAGAATTGCAATTAGAATTTCCTTCATTTTTTTCATTCATTTTCCTTAATGTCTTTCATTTTTCCTTCTTCTAGTGCTATTTTTTTAAAATTTGTGCTTTACCTGCTGTCATATTGTAGTACTTTTTTTGGCTCTTTTTCCATTAATAATATTATTTGAAATCAGAAACAAGTAGTCTTTTTTAAAAGCTGGTAGTGAAGAGAATCAGCAAAACTGACTGTTAATCAGAAGCATATTGTGATGAATCAGCATCTATTGACCCAATTAAATACATGAAAATACTATTTTGCCCTGTTCAAAAGAAGAACTAAAAAGGGAAATTGTGGGCAGCAGCTGCTACGTGGTATTTCTTTCATGTGGCAAATTTCAGAGTTTCCACGGTGGAAAGGCCTACTATCAACAAGGGGTGACAGGGGAATGAGCCACTGATGTGTTTATTTTTTATATATTTTATAGTGTCCACCTAAATCTCCAAGTCATTTAAATGGGTCAAAGCAAAACAAGGAAGAGTTCTGCATGGGAAAGAGTAAAAGATCTAGATTATCTAAAATTATAAAGTATACACAAGACCCAAAGAAGATCAGCAGGTCTGATGATAATCAGCATCAACAACCAGTCCAGTGATCTCTAGACAAGTCCTACAGGATGAGGAAGGTCTACAGCCAAGGCAAGGCAAGCCAGCAAAGTAAGATCAGGATCAGCAATCAGGCACAGGTATAACCCAGGCAAGGACTAAGTCTGAGCTTAAATGCTGCTCTTGATCCAAGGGCACGTGAAGATGGGTGAAGATCCCAGCTGAGGCTGTAGACCTCATGACAGCCTGATGTCACGACACACTCCTAGTCCAGGGCCACGAGCAAGGGGGCCATGACACCTCCCTCAGGGTTCCTGAGTGTCCTTGGCACCCACCAGACCACCAGACCAGGGTGGAAAGAATGAGACAGGACCAGCCTGCCACTCCAAGGATTGAATTTACTAACAGAAACACAAAGTGAACATAACACAAGGAAGGGCAGAGGTGGAGACCCCAGACACAAGCTTACAGTGACTTATAAACAGGGGAGGTCTCAGGGGAGGGTACAAATCCTCAGCCAGTTAGGTACACTTAGATCATAAGGTGGGGTTTACAGTACAATGACCTATGGGGGACACAAAGGGTGAGGAACAATTGGAACAGCCGCTGGGGTATCAAAGATTAGGGGATTTCCAGAATGGGAGGGACTGGCACAGGGTAGGACTGACAGGTGGGTAGGAGGGGTGACTTGGAACAATCGGGAACAAAGGGTGGATCCAAGGGGAGAGTGACAACTGTATAAAGGGATACAGTAAGAACTAAATCAACTATACAAGGAAGGAGAATGGGGGGTACAGAATAAACCATTTGAGGGACTATAATCAGGAAAAAACGCATCACCACAGCCTGACCCAGGCACATAAGAAGACTTTAACGGAGTATCTTGTCAGCGAAACTGTGAGGAGTGGGGCCTGATGGTGCACACAGGGTCATGGCATAAATCCTGAAACTCCTGCTGCTGGAGGTCATGCTCCAAGTTCAGCAAGTCTCACTATCTAAGACCCACTTGGTTTCTAAGGTGCTGTTTGGAGTCAACTACAAGTGACTCCCCAGGGATTGCCACGACACCAGGTGATGCTCTCTGAAGTGCTGCAGTGACTTCACCAGCATCAGGGCTGCTAGGGTTAGAGGCAAGGACTGGTGAAGCATCCTGTGGTGTTACACCATATGTCAGAAGACATTATTCTGCTACACAGGCCCATAGGGAATCACAGGATTTCTGAAGGTAAGATTAAATTTCTAAATGTGTATCTCTAAATTCCTCCTGAAGGAATGTTAAGAAAAGTTCATCTCTTGGTAATGGTATGTACCTAGAGACAGACCCTTGCAAACTGATGGTGCAACACTATGAATCAACCGAGAGGAGAAAGGGAAAATTATGGGTAGGGAGAGATGGGACTGTAATAATTGATGTTACACGTTCACATCTGAGAAATTACTCTCTAATCTCAATTTCCACCTGTTGGCTTGTTTTAAGAAATAAATTACAGGAGCATAAAGATTCTAGCTAGTAATAGGTGTAATTGAACATGCTTATTGCCTGGTGAGAAGAGCAAAATCAACATCTGCAGTCTTAGCTGGAAACACCTGTACATATCCAGAGTTCCAGAGTTCCATTAGGAGCAGAGGAGGAGGCTTGGCACGTGGCCCTCAACACTGTTACCATCGACATATGTTTCTGTTATAATGAACATAAAGCTTATTTAGAGGGAAAATTACATTTATCAAAATCAAATGGACAGCTGAATGTTTCCTTTAACATGGCTTTTGGGATAAGTTTCAGCTATTTAAATGCTACCAGTAAAATATCCACATATGTTACATAAATTGAGAGGTCCCTCCTAAGTCTGTCTATGTCAGCAGTTATCCTATTCTCCCCTTTACTGAAGACCAGAACTGGAAAAGGAAATATAAGCCTGGGAACAGCACTGAGCTTTTGAAGTTATGCTACTTTTGGCTAACAGCAGGAGACATAATAGAGATATTTTATGTGGCACTGTGCAGCATCAACAAGGCCAAAGCAGGAATTCTGCACTGGGGACTGTGTATGAGGATTCACTCTCCAGACACTAGTGAAACTCTCCAAAATCTTTTATCCTTCTGGAGGTCTTCTTTGTGCTCCTTATAAGTATATTCCAATAAGTAAAACACATCAGTGCTTGCTACCAGAACAGTTTCATAGACGCCAATACTCATATCTAATATTTAAGCACCTGTTTTTCTGAATTGGATGAGAAAACTCTCTCCAGGGCAGATGAGCTGATTTTCTGCATGCTCAACAACTCCCTTCTCCTCCTCCCTTTTGTCAGTAGGAGTCAAAATTCAGGCAACATCCAGTCTATTGTCTTTGTTAAGAACACTTTCATCCCTGGCAGGGGGGTTGGAAGTAGATGATCTTTAAGATCTCTTCCAACCCAAGCCATTCTGAGATTCTGTGACTATAAAACAAAATGTAAAAATATAGACATCACCTATTTCAGGTATGAGCTTTAAAAACGGACTCAACAATTTTCCTTAAATTGGAAGAGATGATCTGACTTTTCTGCATTGATATATTTAGCTTATAACACATGCACTGTATGAACAGAGAATTTCAGAGTGGTTAGGTATAAAGACATCTTTGGATAACCAAAACTTGAGAGGCTTTATTTGTAGAGCACAAACTGGAATCAAATCACAAGAATCTAGAATGGAATTCATGTCTTCATCAGACAGAGGTCTTAATTTGGTGCAATATATTTGATCTATACAAACATGTGATTTGCATCTGGGAAAAAAAATCTACAACTTTCTCTCATGAAAAATTCCTCTGCATTATTTTACCACAGCTGAACACAGTTTTCAGCAGTGTTAGAAACCTTAATTACAGCAAAGTCCTTACTGAACTTCTGGAAGACTCCAGAATATCTTTCATGGGGCCATTACTCTGCTTGGGGAACACAGCTTTTGTGCTACAGCATGTGTGTGAATAGCAAAATGGGATTTCCAACTACAGAATATAATATTTTTAGTTTAAGCTTTATCTGATCTCCTGTTTTCAGTGGATTTTGGCTCCAGTCCTCTTTCATCCTGTTGAAAAAGAAGTTAATTAAAAGAAATCTGAACACAAATAGGTTCAAAGTATTCCATCAGAAGTCAAAGACTACAGCTTCTGCCTGATCCTGAATCATCTGCATTTCCTTCTGAATGAAATAGGACACAGAGTGAATTCCAAAATAGCCAAAGACTGATTTCTTGCAGTTCTGGAAATGAGCGTTTTCAATTATTGAGCAAAGACATAACAATTTACATATTTCTGATTTTTTTTGATATGCACGTCTCAAATGATTTTTCATCTAGATAAGTTATTCACAAATGAAAAATGAGTGCCACTCAGTCACACTCAGTTCTTTGAAAGAGAGTTTAGTCATGCATATTAGCATCTATGTACTCCTTGTCATCCAGAGGCATTAAAGACAAATCCACTTCTACTTAGAATTCAAGGCTGGAAACCCCCTGCTCATGCAGTCTCTGCAGTTTCCTGTCAGTAACCATGATGAGGAGTTCCACCCTTCCTCCACACCTTGCTTTTGGCATGCACAGACCCATGGTCACTCACTGCTCAGGGCAGAGATCTGGCATGACACTTCATGTCCTTTTCAGATACCCATACAAAGAGTCTAGCTTTCCATATCTACAGTAAACTACATAAAGATGTAGACTATGTTAAAGGAGTAACTTTCCTGAAAATTTGTGCTTAGAAGAATAATTTAAGATCCTTTTTTATTTTAGAAATTAGAAAAATGCCTTCTTTTGGATTGAGCTCCTAGAAAAAAACAAGGTAATTGGCCCAGTGTTCAAAGAAGGAAAAGAGGACTGTTAGGATAAAGAATAAAAAATTGTCATTTCTCTTCAGTAAAACATCTAATCCATAAATGGTAAAACCCACTATTCTCACAGCATTTCTACTCGAAAGGTCAACTGCAAGCAGGATGCTAACTGAGTAATCAGCACGCCCTGGCATTTAAAAGAAGTAGCAGAAAAAGGCCTCATTGTTACACCCTTCATAATGAAATCATGGAAAGGCATCAGTCCAAAAATGATTACAAATAAGCTTTGCTGAACCGCGATAGGTGCAGGTTTTACCGTGTGGAGAGATTAAACTGTGTGCAATCACTGCCTGGAGGCTGCACGTCATTTCGCATCAATTGGCATGATGAATCTTTTACATAATGTGAATCACAGTCTAATTGTGAGTTTGATTGCATCTACTGTTCTGATCACACAACCTCAGCCCATAGAGGCAAGCAGGGAACTACTGAGCTATTGTACGGAGTTAAAGGAAGAAAGAAAAGCTGTGTAGCATGAAATGAAAGTGACATCTCACAGGATATATATTGCCAAAAGTTGCTGAGCAATTTAACAACTACATGTAATATATATCTTGACAATATCAAAAAAGGCAATTAGAGGAGCATGTCTTCCACCAATAGAAATACATCATTTCTGAAATCAGCAGGCTGCTGCTGGAACCTCAGACTGGAAGCCTTTTTGCCAGAGAAGATGCATTTAGGACAATAAACTCTCCATTAACTGCAATGCAGGCAGAATGTAACTAACCCAGGATTCTTACAAGAGCTGGCAGAAAAACGAGTACTCTATGCTTCAAAGATATTTCTAAATATCAGGTTCAGTCATAGATTTGTTGTAAATCATCTTGCAAAATAAAGCAAAAATCGATCCTCTATGGAAATTATATTGCTTCTATTACCATAGGAGCTGAGGCATACAAAATCCGTAATGTATTTATTTCCCAATACCATTACAACTATTGTCTTCACTTTATAAAAGTGAAATGGAATATCAATTAATTAAGGAACTTGTCCTAGGCACTACAGGAAATCTACAAAACAGCAAGTGGTGTTATCCAGATGGTCAGGTAGCAATTCTGTACGTTAGTTACTGGAAAGGTGCTGGACTGTAGTAGCCCTGGCCTGATTGTCAGGGAACCATCTGGATGTGGGCTACAATTGTGGCATTCACTACAGAAAAATCATATTTCTTAGTCTGGCATGAAGAAAAGAGATTCACAGAATCATAGAAATATTTAGATTGGAAAAGACTCTTAATATTGTCGATCTATCCTAAATTTGCCTGCAACCTTCTCATCTTTTAAATGCATTATATGTTTAGGGCCACATCACTTTTTCTTTTTTTTTTTTTTTTCTTTTTTTTTGATCTCACACAGTTTTTCTACAAGGCAACCCACTTTTTGTCTGAAATTCATTACAGGTAGAGACCAGGGAATCATTTCAAACTTGTATTATGCGTAAGTGGTTGGGTAGGGGCTTATGCTATTTCAGTCTAATTTCAGATGATCGTGTAAAGCATTTGGAATGTTTCTAAAACAATAGATATCAATAAAAATATATATGAGTCAAAGGGTTGGCATATCAGTTGACATAAATCACAGCTCCAGTTGTGGAATGATGACATTTTACCTCTGCTAGACATTTGTTCCTAGTATCCTGAAAATAAACTACTACTCAGTGCAGAAGTTTGCTCTGCCAGTAATTTTTTCTCTTTCAAAGTTGATAGCTTAGGTCTAGGATGAGATAGCTCTAGGATAAGCTCTAAATGTTTATGAGGCCAATAAAGGTGTTTGCACTAAATTTGCATCTTTTTAAAAAATGAAACTCTGATATTGGAATCTCTGCTAGATTCCCCTGCTGGGGATGTCTCTGGCCTGTATTTCAAAGTTTTGGATGTGCTGACAGTCAGCACCTACTTTAACGTTTTTTGACCCTCTACAGGGTATAATTTAGTATAATTAAGTTGAGCAAATCTGAGTATGGAACTATCATTGGGGATAGTTCCTTGGGGATTTGGAGTCTACTTGTTAACAGGAAATTGAAACTAGGACATCTCAATTGACACTACAGTGCACAGTGATGTTTACCTGGGAACTATTTCACAAGAAAATGGAACTAATATTTCACCATTTAGAATCCAAATATTTAGTTCACGGGACATACAAAATATGCCAAATAAGATGTTTCTGGACTTTCTGGACTCTTTTTTTCTGAGTAACCTCAAAAGAAGTCAGAAACAAAGTCCATTACTGTATTGTCCTTTTTGACATTTAAAGAGCTATGAGGATGACTTAAAACCCAGGAAGATGCATGTAACAGAAAAAAATCACAGGATAGGGCAAATGCAAAAAGCAGAATTTTATCATGTCTCAGACAGAGGGAAGAAAAAAATCTCGAACTGTGTAATTAGACTGCTGTGTGAATTTCCCCTCGTTTGATATCAACCACCAGCTTGAGTACTGAAGTTTCGAGATACAAGGAATGTGTTTAAGGTAGAAAACATTGTTGCTACTGTGGATTTCATCAGGGCAATAGCACCTTTCCTCAATAATTTCATTTTTGCTATCTTACAAGGATATGGTATCATGATGACAACTGAAAGCAGCTGCCTTTAGCAGGAACAGAACATGGAACAGGCTAATACCTAGCATAAAAATACAGGTCTGCCAAAACTTCTGGACTTTAAGAAAGCTAAATGTTCCCCTGAAACATTCTCCATTGTCCTCATGTTAAAAAAACTACTACAAAACACTCATAGAGGTGTACCCCTATCATAGAGAAAGATCATTTCTGTAAAAGGTATTCGTTGTAAATGCCATCTGACTTGTTAGGTATTGAAGGAAGATTCATGGCTCCGGCTGTAAACAAAGGGCATGCATTAATTAGTTTTCAAACCCAAAAATAGAATGAGATACAAAGACGAGTCAGTGGCTCATGCCAGATGGCCAGGTAACAAATCACAGAACTGGACCCATCTTGAACCATTCTTATTGGCATAAAAGCCATGGAATTTCTGAGAGGTAGCCAGTCAACCCAGACAGGCTCATTACTGCAAGTAGCATTAAATTAAACAGTGACATAAAGAGTCACACAATATCTCAAACTCAAACACATTGATTAGCTGATTACTTAAGCAAAATACTGCATGGACTCGTGTGTGCCAGTGTGCGCCAGTGTGCATGCATTTAAAGTACTACACATGCACAGGTCACTCACATACCACATTAAAGTCAATAAATTAAACATGAATCGTTGGGCATGTTAAATGAATTGCAACCCATAATCATCTAAGTAGCAACAAGGCATTCATTTAACCTGACCTAGATGGATTATACAAAGAGTTATTAAATATAACAGGAATACAAATTGCAAGTTAGAATCTTTGGAACTCTTTTCTGGTTGAAGGGATTTTTATAAGAAGTCAGGAACTGAAACTATGCATATGTCTGATAATTTTGGACCTACTTCACTAGACACTGGTTTATTGGGGTAGTTTATATGCAAATCAGATAACATGAGGCTATAAATTACACAGCCATGTGGTGGTCCACTCTGAAATTTTGTGCCTTGTCTGGGATAACAGCATGGTAGAATACAGTCAGTTGTGTCAGATATCTCCAGAATTGCAAAGCAGGCATATTTGGCTTAACAAAGTGAAGAGGAAAAGGTTTATTTGAACTTATTCTGGAATGCACAAGAGTTACTTAAACTTGTTTCATCTTCTTATTCAGAATGATTTCATGGTTCAGAGAGAAAACTTTAGTTCCCTCATTCAAAAGATTTAGCGTGGAGTTCATCTGATTAAATGCAGAGAGGCCTGTTCTTTATCTGAGTCACCCCAGTCTCCAGAAATTATCAGTAAAAATCTAGTCACTATAGACTACAAAGTCTAAAACAGAATTTCTCTAACTCTAAAATAGACATTTAAAATACATTCAATGGATTGAATCCTAAAAAGGTCTGTTTTCCTGCAATGAATATAAAGGGAGGTTCAGAAATAGCTGTTACATGTGTTTAAGGAAAATGAGGTGACTCCTATTCCTAGAATCTGCTAGTGGTTTTCCTCTAACCTTCTGTATGGCTCTGCAAGCCTAAATGCTATAAAAACCCCCAAGAATGGTATTTCAGATGTNGGGAGGTTCAGAAATAGCTGTTATATGTGTTTAAGGAAGATGAGGTGACTCCTATTCCTACAATCTGCTAGTGGTTTTCNACCCCAAGAATGGTATTTCAGATGTCATTACTCTATTGATGACATCTATTAGGCAATATCTCTCAGGCATCTATATTTACTCACAATTACTTTTGATTTTCATCCTTTTGTACTTGTGCTCTGACACCCATTCTGTGTGTTCTGTATGTATATTTACATATACAAATACAATACTTACATATATATATTTATATATTTTTATGGCCTTTAAACAATGATGTCATACAAGATGTAAGAGGACAGAACCTCAGTATCAAATATGACTCTTTGTTAGTGGTCATACAGGTAGATAACAATGAATTTTTTAACTGTTGGCATCATCTGAGGTCAGAAAATTTTCCTTACCATCTAATGTTAATAGGCCATGGGCTTTAAAAACAAAAACTACCAAATTATTCTTCATAGTGTTATAAAATAAAAATTGAATGCCTCACTGTATATCTAAGTACGCCTCCCAGCTGTACTTGGGAGGTGACAGTGAATATAAATTTCATGGGAAAATTACCTGAGGATAACAGCAAAAGGAATAATAAAGAATGCCTGCCTAAATTTACACTTTAAAAAGTGCATTGTGAAGTGAATTGCTAAATTTATTTTAAAAAACAACCAACCAACTAACCAACAAAAAAACCCCTAAAAAAAACCAAAAAACAAAACAACAACAAACCAAAAAAA
>VXBB01013904.1:17826-35008 GCA_013399915.1 Illadopsis cleaveri | reverse complement strand
ATCTAAACCTGCCATCTGTCAGCTTTAAACCATTCCCCCTTGTCTTGTCATTAGAGATCCTGGTAAATGTCTCTCTCCATCTTTCTTATAAGTCCCTTTAATAACAGAAAGGCTGCAATAAGGTCTCCCTGGAGCGCCTTCATACTTATTAGTAGAGAAGATGATAAAGAAAAGTGAATCAGAAAAGTATTCAGAAAGGTGACAGAATATATAGTGTGGCAGCAACTTAATGCTGTACATTTAAGGCAAGTATAACTTTGACTATCTGAATGTACTGTAAATTATTATTTAACAGAAGCCAGCCACAGTAATCACTATGTGCCACTGCATGACCTCATCCAAGTTCAATGTCCGTGCAAGCAAATTAAGCAATATTACACAATGAAAAATGAAATAAAGTTTATTATAATGTCATTATAGTATGTCATTCTTTCGCCAAGTGTGCAGGATTTTACCAGGTGAATTCATTCTATATCCCTAGCACTAATGCACAAGGAATAAATACTTTTTGCATTAAGGTTGCAGAGCACAGCTCGCCAAACAGCACAGTTACCAAATAATATTCCATTTAAGTTAATGCTAAAATTTTTATTACCCAAAGTAAATTACTGCAGGTCTCCAAAATAGCCTATACTGTAGTCACCCTTCATGCCAGGATATTATTCTGAGCTAAAATCTATGTTGCTGTGAAATTAGACTGGACTTATCCAAGCCATATGGTTTAAAGCTATCTTGAGTGTCTTTTTATTACAATATAGTCATCCTGAGTGGTACAGCTCACAGATTTAGACATTTAAATTTAGATGTTTACAAGCAAGCTAAGATCTCATTACAATCAAGAGAGATTTGATCAGATAAATTTACTGAAACCTAGAGATCTATTCAACTCTAAAATAGACAGTTACTTTTGAATAGTTATTTTAAGCTATCCATAGAATTTTTCTCAGCATAATACAAGCATAGTTCTGCCTTGCAATGCAGTCTCAGGATCCTTATTTCGGTGATCCCTAATGTAACTTCAATAATATCACTGTTTGATAGGCTTTGAAATTTCTGTTATCTAGACTACCTGTTATCTAGAAATTTCTTTGAAATTTCAGTCTTTGTGGATTGAAATGCTGCTCTCTTAATTCTCTTTTTTTGATTGTCATACAGAGCAAAAATAGACAATAGTTATTCATTTCCATCTCAGTTTAAAACCTCAGACTTGCAGCTTGGTTTATACACAGGATATCCAGAAAAAGACAAACAATAAGTGGAGAAATACAACACTGGATAAAGGTTGAGACTAGGGGAGAAACCACTAGAGGAAAAATAGTCTCCTATAGTGTTTGGTGCATAAACCAAAGTATGACATTTCACAGTCCTTTACTCTCCTGGCTGTAGGAATTCTCTCCTAAACCCCCACAACAGGCCAGGCTACCCAGGACTTACCTTCAGCCTGTCATTCTGGCCACAGCAAACAGTAACACAGCTGTTTATGCATAGATGACCAAATTCTTATTGTACAAAAGGAAACTAAAAGGTAGAAGACCAGTACAATGGAATTAGACGCTAAATTGATAGGAAAGGAAATGAAGCCTAAATCTTAAATAAAGATTTCTGGACTTGCTCAGAACAAAAAGTAGTCTCCAATGTTTGAGACTCCACAACCTCCCTGTGCACCCTGAGCCAACACTGTCACATTCACAGTGAGAAAGTTTCCTGATGTTCAGAGGGAGCCTCCTGAGTTTCTGTTGGTGCCTCTGGTCCTGACACTGGGCCTGGCTCCATCTTCTGAACCCTCTCTCTTGGGGTACTTATGTACATTGGTAAGATCTCCCCTGAGCCCTCTTTACTTATTGGAATTCTACTTAATATTAACAACTAAAAGTTGTAATACTAGTCAAAACAAGCCATATCAATTCCAAGTACTTAGGTATTTCCTCATCAGGGCGAAAGCTAAAAAGCCATAATGAGAAGCTAAACAGGACATAGTGATTTCTTTATACAGGCCTGGAGCATTTAGGAATGGCAAATGTATGTCAATATCGATTTTGGAAGAAAATAATTTCAGTCCTATAAATGCAATGACTCTATAATAAGATCCCTTTAAGAAAAAAACAATTTTGATAGCAGCTGTGAAGGCTACTGGAACTAACTGACCAATATCTATTTTCAGTGAATAAGCATGGGGATGAAAAAAATAAATTCTTACTTCCCTAGAATTTCTTTCTATATATTAGAAGAACATCAGTTAGAGAAGTGACAAGTTATCAGGTGGTTATAAATCAGCAGGTGATTATCAGCTGAAGAGTTTTACCTAGTTAAGTCAAATGCACTCTATTTCTCTGATTGCATTTAGAGCAGCATATTGTGCATATGATTGCCTGCCAATGATTCTGCTGGCAGAGGGATCAAGTCCTAATTTGCTTCAGAGGGCTGCCAACAGCATGACAATCCAGCCTTGTATCTTAGCATTGACTAGAAGATTACGCTGACACAAGAGAAGGGTATTTCACCAGTTAGGTGCAAATCATTTGCAATGCATTTTAAGCCACATTTATATATACATTATATATTATACATTTTATCTTAGTGATTCATTCCTCCACTTCCTCCTTGTTAGAAATCGTGGCAGCATTTTGCCTCCATCAGGGAGAGCAGGTGAACAGCTCCAGCCATTCTATGCACCTGCATTAATGCTAAATCAGCTCTCATGAATTGTGCATGAGATCCAATACGTTATAGTCATTAACTCTGGCACAAAGTAAAAAAAGCTTCTTTAGACGAGACTTTCCTTTACCATGTCAAGCCAAAAATAAACACTACAGAAGGCAGTGAATCAGACCCTAAAGGTTTTTTCCTTTTACTTGTACTAAAGAATGAACATAATAGATTGGGAAACATCAGGTGCAGGAGAAAGGAAGAAAAGATGAAACCGTGACATATAAGGACTACCTGTGATTAGTTTAATATATAAATTGCTCGGTTGTCCACGATCCATAACAGTAACTAAAGTTTTAAAGTACATTTATATCCATTATGGGAAGAATAATCCTCGTAACCTACATTCATTCCCTTAGTTCACTAATTGTGTTTTCTCCCTGAAAATTTTTAATGCTGCCATTAAATGAAAGAGGCTGTGATTACAAGGCTATACTATTTTCTCTTCAGCACCATAAACTGCTGTAGCTCAGTGATGTGCTTCCCTCTAGTGTCCACAGCATCACATGAAATCTGTGAAGTGCTGGGATATGGACTGAGCTATGTTAAATTTCAGTGGTGATTATACACTCATTTTACTTAATATTTCAGACTGATGTTCCAGGTGAAGATAACACAGGATCAGCTCCACAGATTAAATTCTTCACTCACCAAATTCCAAGGCAACATTTATTTCCCCTTTCTCATATCTCAGCTATTAAATGAAAATTTAACCGCAATTAATCTCTTTTCTTTGTTTTTTAAATCTTTTTCTTCTTTCTTCTTATTTTTTCCCATTCTATTTTATTTTAATGATGCCAGCCACACAGGTGACATTTCATCTTATACTATGTTTATTGAGATCATTTAGGGTGCAGATATATGTACAATCAATACCATAGGCAATTTTATATAACACAGTTAAATAGTCAGATTATTAAACAGCCATGTCAACCAAAGAAGTGGACTGATTATCATTTATCCTGATTGTGTAACTCCCCAGGCAAATCTGTACTACTGCATTTCAGGGGAAAAAAAAAAAAAAAAAAAAGCATATTTTTTTGTTATTGGATCAACTTGGAATTTTGAGTCAATTACACAACAAAAGTATTTGCTCCATATTGGCACTTTGTTTCTTTCTGAATTTTAGTTGAAAGTTTCTTGTCCAGCTTTTTCCCCTGTTTACTTACATTCTTTCCAGAGCATTGTGCAGCTGAGAGTGATATCTGTGTGCATCATTTCAGCTCTCATTCTCCAGAAGGCTCTGCCAACGAAACCAGTCCAGAGGCAGAGTTGACAGCATCTCACAGGCCATTTGCTGACAGAGAAATGTAACTGATTCATGTATTTTATTATCCTTTTTTTTAAATGACTTGTAATTAAATGCATTATCTCAGTTCAACAAGAACAAAAATATTCTGAATCAGATCAACAAAGTCAAACCCAATTACTACATTGATATTTTCCCTTTAGAAAATAAAATTAATCTGGAAATGAGTAATTTCTTCTCTAGCAGAAAATTTCAAATGTGTAAAATAATGATTTTCAGTTGCAAAATTTGCTTTGCCAAAATACATTTTTACACTTGAATACAACAATCCTCTCAGTAGCCATATATACTATGATCTCTTTTCCAATAATGATTATTTAGCCTCTCAGGAGTTTTCTGGCATAAGACTGGGATTTTTTAGATCACACTGCTCCTTCATACTCATAGTGTAGAGATACCAAGTTTGTGATGAAAGTATGTGTGTGAGAGAAAGGGAGAGAAAATGTCTTTGAAATATAGACTTGCCTTTAGGTATCACATTTCTGTCTTATTGGCCTTTCCTGTTTCTTTGTGTACTAGTCTGGGAATTTTATGAAGTCAGTATTTTCCTGTACTTGCTGAAATAGCAAAGTTTCAAAGCTTCATAAAACACAAATGCCATTGCACTGAAAAATGGTAAAAGTGGATATAGGAAGCAAGGAATTTCAAGTCCCAGATCAAGTACCTGAGTTTTATCAGCTCAAGGGTATGATGCTGTGAGAGATGGAGAGAATAAGGAGAAAAGGGAGTTTACAGCTTTAGGAAAGATTTTGCTTCTTAATGATTCAACAGAGTTTTAGAAATACTGCTGCAGGCTTAAGAGGATTCAGAACAGAATTTTTGCAGGACTAGTTCTAGTTATCTTTATAAACATTGTCTTCCTCTCTAGAGCAGAGTGCAAGGTGTGCTAGAGGAAGAGCTGTAGAAAAACTACTTGTTCTTTTCTAATGTGTGTTCTTTTTTGAAAGGTTTTTCGTTTGGTTGGGTTTTTCAAGCACCATTTGTTTCTTCCTTGCTTCAGGCAATAAGGTTTATGTGACTTTACCACGTGGCAGTCCATCTGTCCATGTGGCCATCCTCAGATAATCACTTCAAGCCAATAAGGGAGAAGAGGCTCTAAGAGATATGAAGAACTTGTAAGCTTTGCAAAAAAAATCAGTGACTTGAGAAGAGAGAAAAATTGAATATCTTTGTTGAAAGAAAGACTACCATGAGCTCAAGATATGTTTCCAAACAATCCACACATGCAAGCAGAGCTAAGCACAGCATGTCTGCCCAGGCAGGGGCTGCACAGTAGGGATGTGGGCAACACAGATATGGCAGAAACTGGCAGTGCTACAGAGCATTGAAAGACAATGATATGTGTCATGGAGAAACTGTGAAAAATAAAGTGCAAAAATCTGCAAAAGATTGTGTTTCCTTAAGTCTGCTGCTCATGGAACAACTCATTAGCGGTTTTCTACTTCCAGAGGAAGGCTCAGGGGAGGATACAGCTTCAAGTGTCATTCATACTGCTTTCTTACCTGCATGAGGTTCCTTTTTTCCTATTCTTGTGAAAAAATTTAGGAATGTATGAAAC
This sequence comes from Illadopsis cleaveri, assembly GCA_013399915.1. Lineage (NCBI taxonomy): Eukaryota > Metazoa > Chordata > Aves > Passeriformes > Timaliidae > Illadopsis > Illadopsis cleaveri. Next base: position 29,435 of record VXBB01013904.1, on the reverse strand, counting down.
CAAGTCTCCTGAAGTCTGCAAGACAAAACTAGATTCAACAGACACTTTAATTTTCCTTTCTATGTGGGGCTGTGAAATTTCCTTCCCCTAGAAGTGCCAATGAAGTCAAGGACAGTAGAAAGCCCACAAAGTACAGCTGCTCTGAAAATAAAAAGAATGTAAAAAGAGAATTCCGGGGGTGGGAAGAAGAGATTTAGGTTTTAACATGGAATACAGAGTGTGCTCGGTTTCCATGACTTTGAATAGGTCATAAGTCTCTGGAAACCTATTTGCTTAAGAATGGCTGCTAGTTACACCCCTGCAGTATCTTTGAGGAGCCATGATTAAGATACCCATCCCTACAATCAGAACAATAACATTTCTCTCTATCACAGGAATTATATGTGAAGAAAAAGGTATGTTGATGATGATGAAGCAATCAGATGCTGTTGTAATCAGTACCTTAAATTGTATTTGGGATGGCTGATGCAGCAGGTCTAGAGGCAAGCAACAAAGACCTGTGAAAGACATTCTCTGCAAAATCTTACTTCCAAAGCTACTGTTGGTGTCCTCAGGCAGGAGGTTATCTGAGTCTCAGTCTCACACAACATGTGCTTGCAAAGACAGCCACCATAGCCCAGTGCTCTGTTGATAAGTATCTGATTTTCTGTGAGCCCTTTTTGTTTCAGAAACTCAAGTAGCCTAACTCCAGCTCTGCTGAGCTGTGCTGCCACTGTACTGTCACCTCCACAAGGCATCAGCCTCTTCTTGTGTCCCACTGGTGGCTGTGCAGCCAGAGGCTGGTTCAGATCTGTGCACACAGGGAGTGCCTGGCCAGCACCTGGGGCTGGGGGTCACCTGCAGGCTAAGGAGGATACAGACTTTTGTGCCTCCCATATGACCTGCTTCTCACTGAATATCACTGATACTCTCTTGTCATGTTTCTGGATTTCTAACCTTCAAGCTGAAAGTCCAAAGGTAGTAAGGGAAGGTCCCTATAGCTCAGCAGCCCCAAAAATAAATCACTGCCACTGTCACTAGCAGGCTGCAGGCTTGAGGTGGCTTTTCAAGGTCTTGGGACTGAGGCTTGGTTTGGTTTGAACTTGGCCTGTCAGGACTTTCCTACCAGCTTGTTTGGATATAACACCAATTATTCTATGTGGAAGGGTTGCTATGCCTAATTAGTTTTATCTTTGCTTACCTTTTGATGGTAAACCATAGCTTTTCTACAGGCAGAGTAAAAATTATTTCCTCTATGTAGAGGGAAATATTTCCCTTTTCAGCATGATGCTGTAGTGGTAGGGCAGCACAGGCATGGTATGATGGTGCTGAGAGCACAGGATGCAATACAGAGGAGAACAGGCATGGGAGTGGTAAGAAAGGTCACAGGGTAGCACTGGAGGTATCAGGGATGCAGGTAATTCCTCACTAGTTAGTTAACAAATGGACACATGGAGCTGGACAAAACTGGTTTTAAGGGTCACAAAAAACAAAGAAAAAAACCAAAGCATCTAATATTTGTAAAACAGTCTACATACAAAATTTGGATGCAGTATGACGTTGCAGACATTCACGAAGAACAAGGCATCAATCTGTGTGAGGAAACATAAAGAGAGCTTAAAGTGAGGAAGAAACCATCAGTGTGATACTTGCCTGGCAAAGGAGAAGAAACCCCATCATCACCATCATTCCTCCCAGGACAGAATGTGGGGGCAATGAAGCTTTATGCAACACCCTGCTCCCTGCTTTCTTTGTGAGAAAAAATGGACCCTTTCCCTTTTTTCCCTCATTAATCAGATATAGCAATTCCTTTGATCATCCTGTTGAGATTTAAATTGTATCAACAATAAATTCTTGGCTTTACTCAAAAGGTGTGTTTCTTTTTTTGCATTACAAAATTTTGAATTCAGCAGACAGACAAACAAGTACACTGATGACATAAACTCTCTTTCTTTGGATGCCAGGCTTAGAATTGAGATTCAATTGCAACAACAGAGTAGAATCCACTCTCTTCTATCTTCCTTTTTTTTCTTTTTTTTTTTTTGGTCGTGAACACANGGCATCTGCTCGCCTTTGCCTTGCAAATGTCTAGCCTTTTTTTTTTTTTTTTTTTTTTTTTTTTTTTTTTTTTGGTCGTGACACAACTCTGCTACAAAAGTCTTTTGTCAAAAGCTACAAGAGCTAAGCCTTCCTTTCACAGCATCAGTGTGGATACTTTCACATCAATAATCTAAATAGCAGCACTAATTCAGCACCAGACTAAGAGACTGCTAGGTTATTCTAATTTATTTAAAACTGAATTAAGGGAGATTTACTTCAGAACATAAGAGAAACCTTTATACAAAAAAAATAGTTGAGATTAGAACAAATTAGATGTGGAGGTTGTAGAAAAGCTTTGTAATTTGATCTTTTTAATTACCAGTTAGCCAGGCTACTATGAATGAATAGCTCAAATGTAGTCAGGCCTGAGCTGGGGCAGCATGATGGAACAGATGGCGTCTTCAATCCTCTTCCTGCTGTATTTCCTAAGATAATTCTATACTTACTGCATTAATATTTCCTAGTTCACTCATTTTCCTTTGTTGTTGTGCCTTGGACTAAGGCTAGAAGTTTGGGTTTTTTATCCTTTTGTGACACAGAATCCAAAAGAACATGCAAAACCACAGTGATGTACAGAGAAACCATCTCACCGAGAGAAAGGCAGCAGCTAATGCTAATGCCTAAATCAGCCAGCTACTCCTGGATGCATAATTTCTTCATTTCATTCCATAGGACCTGATGGACTGTAGAATTTTTATGATTTGTTTGAGACTCTGAGCATCCTTGCCTGCATGATGACACAGAGGAAGGATTTAGTTAGGAAGTTTCTTCTGCAATGCATGTATGGTTGACATTAACAGAGCAAGCTTATCTGGGTTGTAAGGACAGCTGATTCAGAAAGGTGTTTAGTTAATTCAATGCATGAGACTCAGTGAGGGAACAGAAAAGGTTATCAGTTTAAAACAGGACACAAAGTGTGACCAACAAGGGTCAGAATTCCCAGTGCCCAATGTGCCATTCAGGACCCCCTTGTTCAGCCTATGAAAGGGTCATGTGAAAGCAAATACCATGATCACATTGTCATAAGAGAGACCAGATATCTTACACAATATTTGAAGAGGCTTGTGGCACTGCATGAGACTTATAATGGGGTATTTTGAGGGAATTTTAGGAATGCGAAGGCCTTACTGTGGGACACTTAGGGAAAAGGGCAAGAGTAGTGGCAGGGATCAAGGTGGATTGTGGAAGAGCAGACATGGAAAACTGAAGAGGCCAGACTCAAAGAGGGCAAGTCACAGGTATGCAGGTGGCAGCCAGGACAGCTGTCCTGTATTTGACATTAAACTCTATTTCTACCTATTTTCTGTGCAAGCAGGCTCCCATGCTCTCTGCTCTGTGTGCAGGGGCACATGCTCTGCTGCTGAACTTCAGGACCACCTACCAAATATAAGGCTAGAATCCAGACAGACCCAAGGACTGAGCATTTGACTGCATGAATGGAAGAATTCTAGAGATAGATCAACTACATTTAGAATTTAATTCTACTGGTGAAACTGCAAAAAACAGTCACAAAATGTCTGTGCATCCAGTAGGCCTGACATTAGTCTTTTTCTGCATTGAATATAAGCACCAATGTACTCAAAATGCAGTTTACAAAGCAGCTTGTAGAATATTACTAAAATTACACATAAATCAATAGAAAGATCTTATATACTTCAGGTTTATGGTAATGTCTTCAGTGTCTCCAAAGGCTCCATATTGATCTGATTTTAAAAAAATTGAATCATATAAGAAAATACTTTAAATAAACTCAGTAAAGGCAGCAGATTGTTACCTAGACAACTTGACTCATCTGCGGTGCTAAAACCAAATATCACAGCTGGGAGAGGTGTGACCAGCATAAATTCTTAGGGCCTTCTTTTAAAATTGACAGTTAAAATGTAGGTTCTAGATTTTAAACATGAAAACTTGCAAGATAAGACTGGTCTAACCAGTGGATAAACAAATAAGTACTTCAATTTTATTTATAGACTGTTAAATTCACATTAAGGATTTCTTTTTATTATTATTCTATGTATTATATTTCCCTAGTATGAAACCCTTTTTTCCTGTTATTTACAAATTTTTCCTAGGACAAGGAGAAACCCTAAGCACCTTTTTTACAAGTTAACATGCTATTTTGAAATGTAGTGGGTTAAAGTTTCATTTTCATGAAGATTAAAAAAGCCAAAAATTTGTGTGAGAACAAAATACTCATACAGGAACAAAAGACTGTTGCAAACCCAGCATGTGCATTATAAGGTATGAGGGGTCCCTCTGCTGGGTTTTTGTGTTATTCCAGTCCTGAGATACAACGCACACAAAAGCTCACACTGCATAGTTCAAACTAGTTTCGAAGGAAATGGCAAAGAAATTAACACTCCTGATAGTTCAGTTGTAATAATTCTTAAACTGGGCCCTGATAGGCAAGACAATAAATGGTGTCACAGACATTTCTGAGGAAAATATATCAACCAGAGTCATGTTCATCTAAACTATTGCAGAGGCATCTAGATATCCACTGCTGGAAAAGTTGTACAAGTTGTAATACTCCTAAGCTACCATTTTCAAGAAATCCATGCTAGTTGAGCACTGAAGATACCAGTTGGAGATTTAGCATTTATTTCTTCAGAATGTTATAAAAACCTACACAGAAAAAACAGACATGTTGCAACATCTCCTTTCAAACTACTCAACATCTTAATCCCAGGTGGAATTTTCAGTGTTACAACATGTGAGAATATGCAACTTTCGGAATAGAAGAAGTATAAAACAAGAAAAGTAAAATAACATGAGTGTAGCAGGCTGCACTGCCACATAAAATAGCTTCAAAAATACCCGATTTGCAAATGTTACCAGGAGTAGATGGTGTATGGGGGTAACACTGGTTTTGGTGGTGAAGAATGCTGAGCCCAGCCTAGCTCATTAATCCCAAAGTTAGACATTCTTAGAGGAACAAGGTTTCCTGACAGAAGCTGGCACTGAGCAGGATGTGGCAAAGTTCCTGATAAAGAACCAACTTGTGATACCATTGATAACTTATTTAAAGCCCCTGAGCTGACACAGCCAGCCCAGCAATATATGACAGATAAATAAATCACTTTATCCTATAAAAACCCAGTCCCCCTTTTTCATGGCAGGGGCTTCTAACATACCTTTCTTGGAATGTGTGTGGAATTTACTCCCTTGAGTGAGGATGTCTCTCAAGGCTTGTCCTCGAGTCTGAGTGACAGAGATTTGCTTGCAGTCATTGGTATGGGTTACATGGGTATGCGTGACATCAATCTATACTTAATGATAATTTTTGTATATTTAGCATCACTGCTTCAATACTGCTTCAACACTTAGTACATTATAGTTAGTTTTAGCTACCTATACTGTGTAGTAAATTGTGCTGATTAAGATCTTCCAGTCTAATTATTATCACCATCAATTTAAATCAACATTTTTTGATATAAATATATTTGGGTTGCCATCCTTAATCCTGCGGGATTAAACAATATAAAGGCTCAGTTACACCTATGTAGTACTTTAGATCTACACATTTGACTAAGAATGTGGCTAAGATTTAATTCAGCTTCACCCAGACTCCTGTTTGCAAAGGAATTCAGAAAGCAAGGAGGTCCTTTCTCGATCCTGTAAATCAGTGGGACAACTTTTCTAACAAACTCTGTCTGAAGCTCCTGTTCTGGCCATGACAATGGGTAAGGGCAATCTGCAACAAAATTATTTTCTAAGTAGATTTGTAAAGAATTCTCCTGCCATAGTGCTACTCACAGGCTTGAAAATAGAAACAGAGCTAATAGTCCATGATGCTATAAAATAGCCCATAATGGTGTCAAACAGAGCCATTCTGCTGGGAATTGTGTCATAATGGCAGGCAAGGAAACATAATAGAAAGAATAAATAAAGGCAGTCAAGTACATAAGATTATTTATAAACAATAATTCAAGGAATTAGCCAAACTAAGGACTCCAGAGACCAGCAGGGTGGAGGTGTCTCATTTCAGGTAATGGTGATGCTGTGTCATGTCTAAGAGACACAAGTGCAGCTCAGAATCAACTGCCTCCCTGCAGTGAGGGTCCACTGCTGGCACTCACAGTACCCAGAAACACATTTTGAACAGGAAAATGAAAAACTATGCATTTCAAACAAAGAACGCAGAAGAATTCTCTTCTGTGTATATCTGAGTTCTTCCAGAGAGCAACAGTTCCTGAAGTGCTCCTTCACAAATGATCTAGGGCAGGTTTTGTATTCCCAGTGACCTTTCCCTGCAGTGGGAACACCAGATTTCATCTGCATGTTTCAAAATACTAGGCTGAGGTTTTCCCTTTGTACAACAGCTTGGGTTTAATTTTCTTCATTTTATCATTCCATTTCTGGGATAATGTGTTCTCTTTTAGAAACAATTGCTGGTTTTCTTTGTGCTGCAACAAACATGATGAAATATCTTACAAGGTCTGATTTCCCGTTGGATGTTGAATGTTTTATTCATCTCAGCTTGCAAAATTTTTTGCAAGAGGGATAAAATGGAAAGAAGAAATGAACAGAAAACCTGGTGGATGGAAATGAAAAGCCCTCATTTAAGATCTTCTGACTTTAATGCCTTTTTATGGGGTTAATATGCCATCGTTCATGTGGGGAATAGGATGATGAAGTCCTTGAGAAAACGTAATTTAAGCACAATCTGTTGTTTAAAATGAACATTTTGCCTGGTTCATACTGAACAAGAAACTGTCCCCTATTCTGTTTTTCCTTTTCAGTCTAGGGCAGCTAGAGAAAAGATTTGTATTTAATTTGGACTTGCTATTCTTTGTAGCAAAAGAATAGCTTGGAGAAGTCTTTAGGCCAGTACATATTACACTCAAGGTATGCAGTATAGGACTAGTTTAGAGCATATGACACCTTATTTCCTGAAACATTTCACAAAAATGCCAAAGGGAACATCCTGCAGAAACTGTCATGGCTGTTTGGTGGGCAGTTCTCATCTGGACTATTATCAGTACCTGCTGAGGTTTACTGTGAGTTACGTTTTTTCCCCACATATGTATAATCTGAGTTTTGCAATATTCAGAAAGACTATTTCATATCTGCTCAAATTTATTAGTCAGAATATATTCATTATACCCACTCAAAAATATTCCTTTCTTTATTAAAAAATAAACAAACAAAAAAACCCCCACAACAATTAAACAACCAAAATCCCCACATCAACCCCTATAAGAGAGAAAAATAAATTTTAAATACTCCTTTAGGAAAAAAATATATTTGATCATTCTTGTAGGTTATTGGATACATATAGAATTTACAGCTATGTGGGACAGGGTGTTGGTATATCTTGCCAGACAGAGAAAGAAAATGTTCAGATCTTGCTCTTTTAGGGTTAAAAATGTAAATTAAGAGCAGGACACTCTCTTTGTCATAATAAACCATCCCCTCACATGGGGCTTGCTTATTATTACTGCACCAACATGGCAAATAAAACAAAACATGGCAAAACAGTCTTGTGGCAGGCTGGGTCCTCAGCAGGCCTGTAACACCATTCTGGCTTCTTTGAATACATTTTGTTTAAATAGGAGCAAGAGTACAGAAACCGGAAGGGAAAGTGTTGCATCATCTCAACACAGATTCACTTCTTGCCCCAACATGGTCAGGCCACACACTAAGATGCAATAACAAATAATGACTGTGAGGTGTCTGAACACAGCCTAAGAGAAACAAGAGCACAAGTTCCATGGAAAATGTATTCACTTGAAGTATAGAATAGGCTTTTTAAATATTAAAGCATTGATTTATTTGTGTAAATTCAGTTGTGTAGTCCTAGTTAATCTGAGGACATTTATTGAAATACATGGGACATTATAATCTTTTAAATTAAATATAGGAATACCCCAGCATGGTGAGATTCAAACCCTAATTCACTAGATCCAAATATAAAAGAAAGTTATTTCCTGACTGAAATTATTGTGCACTCACCTGGAATGCATATTCCACATTTACCATATTCAGAGAAGGGAAACCAGCTGTTATACAAAAGGATATAACACTCAGAGTAAATATTGGGAGCTGCAAGATGAAACAAGTATGAAGATGAATCATCAGGAATGTTCTGCTGAGCCTTTGAAGTTGTATTCCCTTTTATCTAGAGCACTCAAACGGCAAAAAGCACAATGACCATGTGATAGTTTCAGACTGGCCAGTTGCATTCAAAGTTAAAATGTTTGAGATTATGTTTTGTATCTCTCTCTGGTTACACTGTTGGGCTTGTGAACTTTGACTAAAACCTATTTCTAATTGTAACTCATTCAACTAATTTTAATATCTTAGCAAGGCTTTTGACATAGTCTTCCAATGTAGCCTTTAATCAAACCAGTGAAATACAGTTTCAGTTCATGGGCTATGAGTGGAAAATTGACTGGGCAGGGAACAGGTTGCAATCAACAGCAGAGAGGGCAGTGAATTCCCAACACTGATCCTCAGGAGGCATGGGATCATAGAATCATTTAGTTTGGAAAAGACACATACAACTAGTCACTGATCCAGCACATTACCTGCTTCCTCAGCCCAGGTCTGGTGGCTGTGGGGCAGCAGCCACTGCTGGGGTCAGTGCTTGCAGTGTCGTTTTTAATGACCCAAACAATGGAAGTGAATATACTCACAGCAGGTTTGTAGAGAATATCAAAGTGGAGGGAAGGGGCCAGTACACTGGAAGGTGAAAGAATTCCATTTAGAGGAATTCCAAAGGACTAAAGGTATGGACTGACCTAAGCTCAGCAAAGAAAGTCCTTGTAGTTGGGATGGAATAACCACACTCAGCCCATGAGTGCTACCAGCTAGAAAGGAGCTGTGCAAAACACACCTGTGGTCCTGGGCGGCATGAAAATGAGTCAAAATTACACCCTTCCAATGGAAAACATTCTGGCCTCTATTAGCAAGGGTTGGCAAGCAGGGCCAATGAAATAATTATTCTCCTCCATTCGGCACTTGTGAGAACTCCCCTGGAGCAATAAAGGATCTGGCACAATGAAGGATATTGTCATACTGGAGCAAGTTCAGTACAAGGGTCACCAAGAGGATTAGGGGGCAGGAGCACAAGATGAGTACTGAGAGAACTGGGTTGTAAGCCTGAAAGAATGAAATCTAAAGGGAGTCTTACAGCTGCTTAAAGAGAGGGTACAGAGAAGAGAGACCCAGACTCCTCCTGGAGGTGCAAGAGATGAAACAACTCCCAATGGATACATCCAGCAATAAAGGAAACTCTGACTAGTATGGAAAAAACATTCACAATGAGGGCAATTAGAATAGTGTCCACTCTATCTCTTCATATTGGAGATATTCAAATCTCAGCTGGACATACCCCGGTGAAACCTGCCCTAAATCTGACCCCACTTTGAGCAGGGAGTTGGACCAGAAAACCTCCAGAGGTCTTTTCTCATCTGTTTAATTAAGAATTATGACAGATTCCTCAATATGTGAATTTAGTGACTTACCCTAAGTCCCTCTTTCTCCATTGCCTACCACTATAGAAAATATGAAATCGTATAACTGCTATCTTGTAGATGGCAAGTATTACATGAAATAAATTCAACCTTTACTATTTTTCATCTAGGTAATTTCTCATTTAAAAGAACACAATTATTGTGTTGGTTATTTAACACCCAGAACAATCATGAATTTAAACCAGAAATTCTTGAGAAAAACAAACTAAACCTTACATGAGAAGATTGAGGATTAAGAAAATGAAGTAGAAATAATTCTATAAAAATATATTTTCTTGTATACAAATTTCATTTTAGATACTCAAATACATAGACCAATAAAAATTACAAAGCTACACTCCTTAGTTTACATATCAGAAATTATAAATATATTGCAGAACCACTCAATGATTTCTTTAAACACCTAAGCTTTTGAATAGATCCATTAGGAATTAGCTTTGGCTAAAAACCTCAAAGATTTGCCAGCTGAGATAGATAAAAGAAAATTATGTTGATCAATTTGACAATAATAGATTCATTTTAAGTGTTCAGGTGATTTGTTTTTAGCAACTACATAAGATACTTTAAGCAGTCTGATATAATTTATACATTAATGAGGTTGGATCCTAGCCCAAAGCTAAAATTTGAGTTGTTAAACATCTAAGCCTGAGGTACTCGTTGTAGATTCCTTTCATATTGATAAACAACTAGACATTTCTAGACAATTGCCCTGAGAGTGTGTGTGTCAATAAATCACATCCTGGAGTTGCCTATTTACCTTCACTGATTGTTAAAAACCCCCTAATGACTAACTCAGAGTAAAGGCATGTTGGTGTTTTGGGTCAGGACTATGTTCCTAAGGCAAATCTCATCTTGAGTGGTGGCACTGCTTTCATCTGCAACCAGAAGATGCACTCCAGGATCACAACTGAATACTTCTACTGAGACTAGAGTTAATCACAAATAACTACTACAAAACTTGGACAGTTTATTAGAACTCCACTCCTCAGAAACTGTTTGCGTTCTACAGATTCATTCCTATTGCTTGCATCATTTTCTAATGATGACATAGTCCATAACTTAAATTGAGACCTATATGTTTAATAAAGACTGATCTCATCTTAGATATCCAGTCACTAACAACTCATTCATATTAAAGACTACTCATTTATGCCACCATGAGGTTACAGCTTTTCTTCCAGTTTTCAGGATGATATGTCACTGAAGCTCTTAGTTGATTTTGTGATTTAAAATTTTTCTTCATTTATTGGCTTCTTTTATTTACATAAAAGAAGAACAGTGACATAAAGTTTGGATCTGTAAATATTTAAATCTTCACTGTGGCCTTTTACTGATATTTGGAAGGTGCCCATGAATGTCATGTTAATGTGAGGTTTAAGAGGCAGTTGCTTCCCTGAGAGCCCTTGGCATAGGAGCACTTTTTTTTCCTCTCAACAATTCTTAGTTGTCTCATCAGCTGCTGTACAATGAATTTTAAAAGTAACCCTCTTATGGTAGACAATGCAGAAATCTATGATCTTCTCTAGCTGCCCATGTGTGTCAGTAAGATCTTGTCATGTAGGAATGATAATAAATCTAATGAACAATCTGACTGGTGATTAAGCTTCACTTCAGGGAGAACCAGTCAATCAGGTCTACCAGACTTGAAACAGTTTCAAAAGTCACAGACTCCTGCTATACAATTCAGATGAAATTGAATGGTGAGTTGCAGTGGTCGCAGTGCCTCTGGAGCCCCGTCCTGCTTTGCCAGGCTAGCTCTTGACACCGGCCGCAGTGCAAGTGATAGCATAAGGGTTAATAAGATTTCTAAAATGCACCTAGCTTCGCTGTGACTAAATCGTAACTTCATGCTATTGTTTTAACCAAGCCAAGTATAGCCTGCTTAACAATGAGGCGCAGGGGGAGAAGGGATGGTTGATTTCTAAAACTAGATGTTCTTAGCAAAAATCCTGTACCTAGATCACCACCTGTGTTTATATTATAATCACAAGGTAAATTACCTCATGATTATTGCAAGTGTGATTATTGTTTTATTTTACGAATCAATAGCTT
>VXBB01013904.1:0-10042 GCA_013399915.1 Illadopsis cleaveri | reverse complement strand
GAAAAAATGAAGTGGCAAATTTACACAGACATTTGTCAGACATCTTTCAGACCAAGCAAAGTCTATCATTTTAACAACACACAAGTAGCATTTATGCTGTTAAGATAGTCTAATTTTAAAGGTAAATACATTTTTTAAAAAACTCTGTTACTGAAATATGTGTAGGTTATAATAAGGTTATTTACATTGCTACAAAAATATATTGCCTCCTCTCTTCATTTTTTGTGGGTTTTTTTTCTTCAAGAGAACATATTTGAATCCTGACTTTAACAGATGATGACAGACACTCACAGAGGTGAACTGGAGGCTCACAATATGGTTATTTCATCAGTTGTCTGAGAAAGAACCTCTGCTACCACACACAACATAAAGAAAAACCCTTTGAAAGCTGATGTGTTTTAGCTGCAACCCTACCAACTCCCCTTCCCTGAATACACTCTCCAAAGTGATTGAAACAAATTTTATTGGAGGTACAGTAAAATTCTAGAAAGAATAGTTATGATTTTGTCACAAGACACAATAATTCTGACTATAAATGAATCCCTAAGATTTAGGTCCATATCTGCATCATCAAGTCAGGTAGTCAGGGGGCTCACACTGAAAGGTGTGATCACTATGAAATGGCCATCAAGTCTGAGAATGTTCCAGGTGCCACCAGTGATGCCCACTTTGCCCTGTTACCACTGCCCTCTATGCAATCCTGACATGGCACTATGCTAAGACAGCAGAATCTTCAATTTTACCCTTCCCTAGTGGCTGCAGGTATCTTATGGTAAATATTCAAGTCCTGTATCCAGAATCCACTGCTGAAAAGATATTCATGAGACATCTCGAAGACAAGATGAAATGAGGCCTGTTTTACCACACACATCTAGCTACTTATCCTCAGACAAGTGGCAGAAGTTGCCCCTTATTCCAGCTGTTAGGTTCATTACAGTTCCTGATGATTTATGAATGGCACATAGAGAATTGACAACTGACAAAATATTACAGATGAAAGTTACAAATATGATCTTTGTGATTTCCAGAAACTGGGTGTTAGGTAACTAAGGACTTCTAAAACTACAAGCAAATCCAAATTACAAGCAGAAAGAGCTTCAAAAAACCTGGTGCAATGCCCTTTCTGTCAGCAAGTGAAGCAGTGCTTAACACTTGGCCAAACTATCACAGGGAAACTTCAGGGAGTAAGATGAAGGGACTCAGACAGGTATGAAATAACAAGAACAGTACAGCTGGATACTAGACCTGCTTTGGATGTTAATGGGATTTAAAACCCCCAGGCAGAAAATGTAATGAAATTTTACTGTTCTATTATTCTTATTATTAGTACTATTACTACATTTTCTGATTTTGTAGGGATTAGTTCTCCTGGAAGTTAATTCTCTTCAGTACCTCCAACCTACAGTAAAATAAAAACTTCTGCAGATTACTTCATAGTACTTGGTACGGCTTCTGGAATGAACATGCCTATATATACATTTATGTGACATGTGATATGTGTGTGCATATGAGTTTGTACTTTATATTCAAAAGTAAATATAATAGTTACAGAACTATAAGAAGTTCACACAAAAAGAGTAGTTAAACTTTATTACTTTCAATTACTACAAGTATAAACCACATGGAGTAAGTTATACAAAATTCTACATCCATACTGTAAATACAGAAGACAATGCTATTCATATAAAAGAACAGTGTGCTGTGCATTTTACCACCTGCATGTGAATATTTAAAAACTTTTAACAATAAAGTTGTTGTAAAATCAAGTAAGATAAAAATTAACATTTTGTTCTACAGACTTTAGGGTTTGTTCTGTTTAAATAAAACCTCTAAAACATGCCACCCACATACAGCCTCTCTGTTACCTGGAAATCAACACACCTGAAAGGATGGAATACTGAAAGAAGATAGTTTCACTCTGCATAATCTACTGAGAGTAGGTGGTGAGGAATTAATAGAAGTGGAAGACTATTTAAAAGGGACTCAACTGACAGAATGGTACCCCAGGGGCCCTACAGAAGTGCACAACCAGGAGCTGAGTATTATCCACAAGGTAGGCTTCTTTGGTTTTGTTACTGCTTTTTCTAGATGAGATTTATTTATTCATTTCTTCCTTTTTACTTTACTATTGTAACGCAAAATGAGTTTATGAAAAAAAGTTTGATTAAAATTCAACCTTATATTTAAAAGAAACTTCTCTAAATCATGTTATGAGTTACAGGTAGCAAAGTTACAGGTTAATATGAATTACAGCAAACTGCTGGAAAACTGGAAAAACTCATTTTTAATTAATTGATTANTTTTCATACAATTTTTTCCTATTTATTCATTGGATAAACATATTTAACTTTCAAATGTCCCACCAGAAGATCTGAACTTGTTAGGTCTATCACAGAACATCTGTAAATACAGAGCACAGTGAACAATCACCTACACTTGTGTGACTCAAAACTGTAAAACCTTCCTGACTTTATTAAGCCTCCTGTCTTCTTCTCCTAGTTTCAGAACTTGACAATGTATTGTCCTGGGAGCTGCTTCTTCCTGTTAAATGTCTGCCTTATTGCCACATCCCTTGGCAACCCCAAAGGCAGCAGCCACCAGTGCTTCCAAAGGGTGCCGTGGACTGAGCTTTTACAGGAGCTTGAGCAACTGGTAAGTCAAAGTGTAAAACACTGCTACAATCTATAGGTGTCGTTTTCCATCTTCCTTCAGTCTAGCTGTAAGGAATTCTCAAATGTGTAACTGCAAGATTACGATTTTTTTCCTCACATAATTAAAAAGTTATGAGTCAGATGTTCCTTCTCTACAAAACCAAAAATATTAAGTTTAGGTTTTTTTAGTGCGCACTCTTTCTGCTGAATATAGGATGTTTGTGTGCCTTCCCAAGAAGATTACAGAGTCATCTGGGAGTTCTTCTAATTGGCATCAGCTGAAACTCTAACACCATAAAGTACTTTACCATGACATAATCCCACTGAAAGAAAAACATCCAGAGTCACAAAGTTTTTGGTACAAAAACTCTCTGGAACTGTTTTTGAAATCAGCTTTATGGAAAGATTCCTTTCCCACTTTGACTTCTTTTGTGGCCTGCCCTTTCCTCAACTCTACATATTGCCATCCCTGGAAAATTTGAAAAAAGTTGAAACAAGCAGCTATTCTTCCCATTTCAGACAGACTTGGGAAGCAAATGAATCTTCTTTAAACTCATGAGATTTAATGTTAGTGTTGTCACTTTTACACTTCATTGTTAAGAAACCAACTGAGAAGTGACTTCTATAAATTTTTTGACATAATAAACCTGGTTTAGGATAGTCTTATAGTTTCTATGTTATGTTTTCTTTAAGAACAAAAGAGGCTTTTCCTTGGAGTGTGAGGAACTGAGCAATGAGGATTTGTGTTTCCCTGAGCGGATGCTGAAAGCAGTAAGTAGAAAAATACATGTACTTGACATTATCTCACTGTAGCAGCTCTACCTCACACAGCCTATGCATCTTGTCATGAGACTTCTACACCAGAATTGTGCCAGACTGTATTACAGGCTTAAGTGATAACTCCGACTGTTGACTTTTCAGCCTGAATTATTTCCTGGAGAGGTTATTTATGGAAATCACTGTTTTCTTCCTTCTCCTACTATTTAAGTCACGATGCCACTCTTACAAGAAAAGGGTTAGATTTTTCTTGTTAGTCCTGCTGTTTAAAGGGGAAAAATTAGTTGGAATCAGTCTGGTAGGCTGGAAACCACCAGAACAGCATGCTGGCCTCAGTTTCAATCAGAAGCAGATCCCATAAAGGCAGAGCAGGGGTAATTCCATGTACTACTCAGCACATGCATCACTTCATGCGCACTTCAGCTCACTTTCTGTCCAGATCTCCAATGCCACAAAATAAGGTACTGGTTGAGAATGTGGTACTGCAGCCCAGCAATTCATTCTGCCTGTTTCCAGCTCATCTCTTCAATGGATCTTCTCAAATGCACCCAGGGAACAAAAGGGATGCATGGCAATATTGGCCTCTCCTGTATTTCATCTCTGCCCTTCATCAGACAGGGACTGTGCTTGGAGGAAAGCCCTGCACAATCTGGTGTCTTGGGCCTGAATTCAAAAGATCTGCTTTCACCTCTTGGCCTTTTATTGACTATTGCTTATGCATTGTAAATATCAAAACATAAAAATGCAGCCCAAAAATGCAAGATATACTAATTTTAAAAAATAGGGGTCCTCCTTATGAAAGCAAGTTGAATTGAAGCAACCTATGAATTGCAACTGGAAGTTGAACATACAATTCCCGATTTTCAAATAAATGCCATTTTTGCAATGAATATTACCAGCTAGAATTTATGTACTAAAAATTTAGAAAAGCACAGGAAAGTGGTGAAAAATTGTTTAACAACTTATGATAACTGGACTCAGGTAGTTGAAAAATTAACTGATGTTTAAGTGCAGACTTCAGAAACTGAATTTGTCTATTTTTTTTTTTTTGTCATCACAGGTTAAATATGATAATGCAGCCATTGTTCATATAGTGTATGAAATTGCTGAGTTTTTCAAGAGAGCAGACACTCCTTTTCAAAATAAGAACACTTTTCTAAGAGAAATGTATGAGGCTCATGCTCAGCTCAAGACATGTGTAAGTACAATTTATTCATTTATATGGCATGATATTCAAGTCAGGTATTCATGGTGAATAAAACTGATAATATGTATGCTGAAAATGCAATAGAAAACTTAAAAGACTACATTTTCAAATAATGATACCTAAATCTTATGTTTGAAAGTAAAGACAGGCATCTTTCAACTCTTTTACTGACCTGTATGATACAGGCAATTTGAAAATCACACATTTTATTTATGGGCTTATTTAAAGATGTGATGCCTGAAAACCAGTATTTCACTTTCTTCTCCTTAAAGACTGCAGTAATTCTAAACAGAAGTACTTACTATTTTAACTAAATATCAATTTCATGTGGTTTTTTTTCAAGTACTGATGACTTCTGTCAAGACAAGCTAACATAAAGAATTACATGTGAGTTGTAGGCAACAAATCTTAGGTCTGCATTCAGCTTATTTCAGCTGAGCAACCTACTTAAACACATGTACAAATAGTAACTCAGTTAAGGTCAGCTTAAGAACTATTTACAGAGGACAAAGCCTCAGATTACTGTAGCTTCCCTTGCAATTAATGCCTGTGTTGGCACCAGATTTGCCAACAAACCTGCAGGAGAGCAAACCTGGGTATACAAATGTGTACCCTACCCCTCTGTGCTGCAGCAGGGAGCCCACTGCACAGCCCTACAGGGCAGAGAGCTTCCCACACTGGACACTGGCTTGAGCAGGAGCACAAAGCACTGACCTCCAAATCCACACTGCTGCTCCTGACCAGGCCAGGCCCCAGCACTAACTGTGTTCAGCCATAGACCATAAATGTTGCTTAATGCCGGTACATACACACATACACATCAATAATTATTTTGTGTTACTGATTGAACATAATCACATCTGTACATCTGGAACACTGAATGTCAATGACCACCAGTTCCTCTGAAATCTGTTTCCTTCAGACAGCACCCACTGACAAGACCAGTACTGTCACAAAACAGAAAGATCCACAGACCCTTGCCTTGCCCTGAACACTGATATATTCATTTCCTGATCTCTCTGCTAACAGTGTGTGCTGTACTACCTCCAGCATTAACCCGTTCAGCAGGCTGGCACATGGCAGCAGAATTGCAGTGCTCTCAGTCGATGACCATGTCCATCAGAGGGCACTGTTTGAACTTTTATTTCCTAGTCATTGTTCAAACTAACAGTTTCTTTTCTTTTCCTTTAAAATAACAGCTGAAGCCCACACTTAACATTAGCCATGAGTCTATAGTGAAAGGCTGCTTCAAAAAAATGGATGAATTTGCGGCCAAGGTAAGCAGGCTGTTTCTTTCCAGCTTAATTTAAGGAAGTGTAAAGATAAAAAGCAGGTTCTTATGCAAGAAGTCCCACCACTGATCAAAGCTGCACATACCTGTGAAACTGTGCCCCACTTCCATGCACTGTGGATTTTCACTCACTTAAAATCTTTTAGTCCATACTCATGTCAAGGCCAGTACACTGGCCCAATCATCATGGGCTTTTAAAAAACATTTGGTTTTAATTCAGCACTCAGCACCAAAACCCATGGCAGTCTGCGCCTTTTTAGAAAACCTTTACAACTCATGGGTCAGGATTAGCCATGTGTCTGTTCGTGGAAAAGAAACGATCATCATATAAACCAAAAAATATTTGTACTTTAGACAGACTTCCTAAAATTAGTATTAATTTTTTCTTAAATTTCTTTTGAATAAGTATATGCTGATTCTCAACTCACATTTTCCTTGGCATAATACTGGATGTAATTTTTTACAAACCAGTTAACAGACACTTCTTAACAACCTTTTTTTTTCACAGTCAAATGACCACTGCATTTGGCAAGAGATCCATGCACATTCCAGAGAGATACTCCAAAGAATTGAAAACTACTCTTTCAAGAGAAGAGCAACACATTAGCAAAGTCAGTCTGTATCACATACTTCAAGGATCTACTATCATGTCAAGATGTCAAAAGTAAAGGAAGAAGCAAATACACTGTTTGAATATAAGACTATAAAGAGATTAATTTATTTTTGTCAAGATATTTTTCTAAACTACTATAAAACTTAAGCCTTAATAAAAAGGATGCAAAAAACCTTTATGTAAATATATTTATATTCATTTGTTTTACAAAAAGAAAGGTGATATTTTTCATAAAATAGGTATCCTATATAAGGCACTCCAAAACTTGTTTTCAAGCTAAAAAGTGAGCATATCAGTTACACTATTTGATTTCACAGTACATCAATCAAGCTATGGAAATACAATAGCAGCCTAATGCTTTTCCAGTGCACATCTCACATTTGCACTCTTGCACTTTTACTACTGCAGTCACAAGGCTCCCTAACTATTCATGTGTGAAAAGATCAGCCTCTTTCCACAGCACTGTGCTTCCAGGATTCCATAGCCATTCAGGAATTCTGA
Organism: Illadopsis cleaveri; assembly: GCA_013399915.1. Taxonomy (NCBI): domain Eukaryota; kingdom Metazoa; phylum Chordata; class Aves; order Passeriformes; family Timaliidae; genus Illadopsis; species Illadopsis cleaveri. The sequence goes on along the minus strand of VXBB01013904.1, from coordinate 3,002 downwards.
GAATGCAGTTTGATCATCCAGATGTAAATTTTATATATGTACAGATATTTAAAGAAGCAAACACAACAAAAAAAAACCCACAACAAAACAAAAAATCTCTACATTCTACTGTAAAAACTAGGCCCCTCAACAGCAAAACACCTTTAAATACTCTCATGGTGTCTAACAGGCACTGGCAGCACTGCATACTGGCACATTTTCCAAACAGCTCACTGATTATTTGAGAGCCTGCAGAAGATAACATCTATAAAACTGGCAGTTTTGAAGGAGAGAAAGGGGACTACAGTGACTGAACATCATAACAACATTCATAACATCTTTTAGCAGTGAGATATGCCTCATTCCTCTGGTTCCTGATTTCTAGGCAGTTTTTCAAGCTGCCTCTTCAGACCAACGAAGATGTTAAATCAGGAGACTCCAAAGGATTCTAATAATTACACAACTTAGATTGCACAAAGATGAAAAGAGTAAAAATATTGGTAATACCCTATGTGTGTCATTTTCTTACCATTTTTGGACATTGTTTTTGTTGTTTGGTTGGTTGGTTTTAAATCTGGTTTGACTCTAGAGGCAGCCTAGCACCTCACTTCAGTATGACTTTCCCAAATTCACAACACCTCTTCATCTTTCCTTTCAAAAAATGGCTTCAGAAAAAAGCCCAAAATCCCAAGCTTTTATGTTTTACAAATAAATATAAGAGTAACCAGTTAATCAATATTAACCCTTTTGGTCCATCACTTTGTCACCAAGTTTAACAACAAACACAGTTGTGCTTTTTCATGACATAGTCATTATACTGTCCTGTTCATGCATCATCTGAATTGGAAAGTGTTCACTCAGCTGAGACCAGATCTGTGTGCAGACACTGTTCCAGCTGAAAAAAATAACCTCCTGAAGTCACATAGAAATCAGTACAAGAATCAAAATTCTTCAATGAATAAATTCCACTAAGCCAAATAATACATTAAAATATTGAACAGAATTTCCACATCTTTGAACTGAGGGAGTGTTTTGCATTCATTGCCTTCTAAGGCAGATATTGTTACATATTAGTGTAGTTTTGATATGAATCTGGCCTTTCCATCATAAATGGTCCAGTGCCAGTAGAAGCATATTATATATACTGATAGCATTAAATACTTAAAAAGAAGATTATAGTAATAATAATAATAATAATAATAAAGAAGTCTTACTGTCACTTTTCAATGTGTTCCTTTGATTATAGTTCAATTTAAAACATATATATATTTATTACTTAACATGTAGACATTTGTAAACTGAGTTTGGGTATGATTATTATTCTAATGCATATGCCTGAATATTTCTTTTAATAATGGTCCTACCCTGCTTTAAACAGATTGGAAAGCACAAAAAGTATTTAAAATATTTAATGCAGAAAGTATAAGGAGACAAAAACAACATTGGAAAAATAAAGGGATGAAGAGATGCACTGGGCTTTCAAGTTTCGGCTAATGAATCATTTGCTGAATGCATCATTTTTACGGTATCTATCCCAATCTTCTGCCATGGAGAAAGAGTGACTAGTAATAGGAAATTTTTAGGCATCTAGCAGTGACATGGTGCATTTCAAATAGCTAAGGACAGACACTTTAATTTCTGATGGAAAAGTTGGCAATTTCTAACTTTCTTTAGCCTTCAATGAATAAACCAACCCGTGTTCTCTTCACAGGAACACATTTTTCTGTGTATTCGCAGATTTGCAGGCAAGTTAGAGCAATATATGAAACTAAGACATCTGTTATCTTCTGACATCAATCACAAGTCATGGCCACAACCCACTCCATGTGCCACAGTGACAGAAAGTTTGGACCCTCCATTAGGGACCATTCTGAGGAAAACTCTCTAGAGCACAGGGTACTCCAAAAATACCTGAACTAACTTTAAAACACTTGGCCATAGCATGATTAAAACACAGGCTAGAGATCATAGAATCAGTTCTTCACTTAGGTTGAGAAGAGCAGAATAACAGCAATCTTGGTTTTATACAACAAAAATTTAACAGGACTCAAAAAATATCAATGCATAACTCACTATTCAAGAGTGGCTTATTCAAATTTTTATTTTTTCCTTTAGCATTAGAATTGCTAAAGGTTTCTATGCTTTGGGGGAAAAAAGACAGAAGCTATTTAGCATCTTCTAAAACATTAATTTTGTAGTGAGAAAGAAAAGGGAAGGCTGGAGGAAAAAGATTTTTAAAAGGAAAAGAAATAAAAATATGAAAAAATTATCATGTTAAACAGCCTACACTTTTTCTTGAAAAGTTGTAGACACAGGCTTAAGACATGTTATCTTATTTAGCATATGTTTACAAAATATTTCAACATGGAAGTGTTTCAGAATATAAATAAAGCAAGCAGACTGTACACGCTATGAAACATCATCTTTGGAATAAACTAGCTTTATTTTTTTCTTCCATTTAAAGTCACTAAAGTACACAAATTTAAAAGTACTCTTTTCTATCACAACTACTTATGTCAAACTACTTGTGATTTTATCTGCCTAGAGGAATTTGTAATATCCAATTTTAAGTATAGTTTCTTTTACCAGTTGAGTACTCACACTCAAAATTTTATCTTAAAAGCATCTNTGTTTGAAGTTTTAATCTACTCCATTTGCACAGAGGCATCTCAAGAGGGACGGGGAAGAGCAGCATGAGGCAAAGACACAAATTGGAAAATTCTGCTTACTGGTGATTTTACTCAGCTATGGCAACTGAGCTGTTTAGGAGACAACAGTGGTGTATCAGCTTTTTAACATGAACTCAAAGCTGAAAACAAGAAGAACTGAGTGCCACAAACCAGCTTCTAGACCTCAATGAGAATACATGGCTTTCAGTTTAATCTGAGCTAACCACAACATCAGAAGAAAGCAGCCCCACATTGCCTTTTTATGTGATGTTCACTCAGACATACCAGAGGAAAAACCTGGATACAGCAAGGCCTGTCACAGGCTGGGGAACTCTCTGTAGCTAATAAGAAAAA
>VXBB01013902.1:696-25578 GCA_013399915.1 Illadopsis cleaveri | reverse complement strand
ACCTCTCGCTCCTGAATGGCTCATTGTTGACCAGTACTTGACTGACGAAGTGAGAAGGTAAAGGTGTAAAGACCATATTGTACTATCTAAAAGTGGAATCCTGGTGGTGAAGAAAATATCTTGGTTTTAGAAGTGGCCTGCTTATGCCTTAAAACATGTCATAGGGAAGCAATGTTCAGTGTAGGAAGTAATTTTCAAACAAAGCATGTGTTTTATGCTATGCTCTATATTACATGTATACATACACATGAATGATGAACGAACAGTACAAAACCAGCTGTGTGTATTTTTTATTTAAACAGACTTATAAAGAACACTTAGAAGGCCAGAAACACAAAAAGAAAGAAGCAGCATTAAAAGCTTCCCAGAACACCAATAACAGCAGTACTTCTGCTCGTGGAACTCAGAATCAGTTGCGCTGTGAGCTTTGTGATGTGTCTTGTACAGGAGCAGATGCTTACGCTGCCCATATCCGTGGAGCCAAACATCAGAAAGTAAGAACTTTCTCTTGTCTATATTATACAAGTCAGTCATATATTTCTTCCCATCATTTTTCTCATCTTAGGAGAAAATATGCAGAAACAATATAATTAGAATTTTGTTTAAAGATATTTAGTTCTGCTTTTTTGTTTCAAAATTATCTTTAAGCTCACTATTCTAAGGGCCTTGTTGGGAGAAAGGGAGAAAACATATTGCCACAGCATCAAGGAGAAGAGGATGCATTGGGAAAGGTTTGTAAATTGTAGGAAGAAGGTTTAGAGGATAATGGGGAAAAGTGTCAATGAGGACATGCAGTAGCATGCTTGTGATCTCTAACACTTTTCAAGACTTCTCTTGACATTCTTATTTGGCACTGTGAAGCTCTCTGTGCTTTGAAACACTGTAAACTGAGTTGGTGCCAAGGGATGGGATTATTATGTGTCACTTTTTGGTATTTCTTGCAAAAAAGGCATATGGAAACAAGGAACAATGTCCTGTAGTAGATTTTATGAGTATGTTTAAAGAGTTTTGGTAAGCATGCTTTCCCTATTGTCTGTGTGCAGTTAGGTGAGCATTTTAGAATAAAGACTACAAGCTGCACTGTGAACCCCTTTGACCTGTGTTCTAAATTTGGTCATACAACAATAAATGGAATGGCACAGTGTAGAATGTGTGTTTAGATATTACAGATTTTCCTCAAAGCTATGGAATTATTAATGTAAGTAACAAAGTATTAATATTCAGCTTTTATACCCCTTTGTATCTCAGAACACTGTACAAAGTGGCTTCAGTAATCATTCCTATTCAAGTAAATAAATCTCATAGCAAATTTAAAATAATTTTCCAAATATTATTTTTTGTTAGTAGAAAAAAAATATAATTTACATAGATTTGCCTAGTGTTTGTTCTTTCTAATGAAATTAATATGAAGTTGAGTCATTAAATTTTTGGGTTGTGCCCAGTAACTCCATAGGTATATGGAGTATGATAATATATTATCTTTGTATATTTGGATGTCCTTTTCTCTTCCTCAGAGATAGTTGCTAACTAATGCTAAGTTAGGTTGTCATCAGTGTAAAAATGAAATCTCAAAGGACTCTTTCTTTGGTGCACTGAAGAATCGTGTGCATTCTAGTGGGAAAACAGTAATCTGGAAGAGTTGCTTGAAATTTAATTTGTAATATTATGTGACAATATGTCTGTATTCTGATGAGGAACATGCTTAAAATAAGAATAAAACGCTAAGAAGTGTATGTATACACTTGTATGCATATCATAGAATTATTTAGGGTGTAAAAGCCCTCTAAGATCATCGACTCCAACCGTTAAACTAACACTGCCAAGTCCACCACTTAACCATGTCCCTAAGCACCACATCTACATGTCTTTCATGACTTTTAAATCCCTCCAGGGATAGTGACTCAGCCACTTCCCTGGGTAGCCTCTTCCAATGCTTGACAACCTTTTCAGTGAATAAATTTTTCCTAATATCCAGTCTAAACCTCCCCCGGCACAACTTGAGGCCATTTCCTCTTGTCCTATCTCTTGCTACATGGGAGAACAGACCAACACCCACCTGGCTACAGCCTCCTTTCAGGTNCTAAACCTCCCCCGGCACAACTTGAGGCCATTTCCTCTTGTCCTATCTCTTGCTACATGGGAGAACAGACCAACACCCACCTGGCTACAGCCTCCTTTCAGGTAGTTGTAGTGATAAGGTCTCCCTTGAGCCTCCTTTTCTCCAGGCTAAACAACCCCAGCTCCCTCAGCTGCTCCTCATAGGACTTGTGCTTTAGACCTTTTACCAGCTTTTTTGCCCTTATTTGGATGCACTCTACCACCTCAATATCTGTCTTGTTTTGAGGGGCCCAAAACTGAACATAGGATTCAAGGTGTGGTCTCACCAGTGCCAAGTACAAAGGGACAGTCACTTCCCTAGTCCTGCTGGCTGCACTATTTCTGTTACAGGGCAGGATGTCATTGGCTTTCTTGACCACCTGGGCACATGCTGGCTCTTGTTCAGCTGGCTGTTGGCCAACACTCCTTGGTCCTTTTCCACTGGGCATCTTTCCACCTGCTCTTCCCCAAGCCTGTAGTGCTGCAGGGGGTTGTTGTGACCCAAGTGCAGGACCTGGTACTTCGCCTTGTTGAACCTGATTGTGTACATGTATTTGCATTAAGGCTATATCTAGCAGATTTGTATTTTTTTTTACTGCTACTTTCAAACCCAGTCTCTAGTTTTCATTTTGTGTGTTTTGTTCGTATGGACTACATGCATTGCTTTTTCAGGTGATGGTCAGCTGTCACCAAAAAGAAGTATTATTCTATCTCAAGTGTATTGTAAAAAGGCCTCTGCTTATTACTTCTAAGAATAAGCCCATACCTCTTAACTTTCAAGGAGATAAAGAGCTCTAAAATATGCCTTTTGCATCCTCCTTAACTCTTTCTGCAGATGTGCTTTAACAAAAAGAAAAGAAAGCCGTTGTCTAAGGAATATTTTAAGTTTTGCTAGGTAACCTGGAAAGTCAGTATAAATATTCTTAAAATGTAGTGAGGAAAAGAGACAGTGTTGAATCTGAATTAAATAACTTATCTACAAATATTATTTGGAACTAAAATAATTCAATGTACTACTATTTTTGGAGGGAGAATAAAAAGCAGCCAGGCAACAAAGCTGTCACACTGGAAATATTTTGTTTAAACTGTTTCTTTAGTTTTACTGGCTTGTGAGTTTATTGACTTTCTGTTCTCATCTATGCAGCTTTTGGAGTAAATGTCTGAATTTCTAGGGGAAATAAGCAACCTGAGATAACTATTAACTATTTCCTCGTTACAGATGATAAGAACTTTTGCATGTTTCTTTTTTCTCCTCCTGAGATCACTTTTAGTAAAGAGGCAATAACTTAAAAATAAAATAAAAATATCAATATCAATAATCTATAACGAGTTCAATTTTTTTTATAGCTACCCCAGGGAGATAATATTATTAATTTCTTGTCATTTTTATAGGTAGTAAAGTTGCACACAAAACTTGGCAAACCTATTCCTTCAACTGAACCAAATGTGGTTACCCAAGCTACTTCCTCAACATCCACATCTGCTTCCAAACCAACCGCATCTGCTTCAAATATAGCAACTAGCAGCAGCACGGTGAACTCCTCTGTTGCATCCTCTGCAGTGAAAATTCTTACTCCCACAGCAAATGCACCACTTAACACTGTGTCCAACAACAAAACATCTTCAACTGCTGCTAATATAGCTGTAAAGAAAATATCTCCACCAAAAATAAACTTTGTTGGCAAGTACAGAAGTCAGTCTTTATTTTGAAACCTAACCTATTCTATATATTTTTTAAGATTTTAGTGTAACAAGTACAAATATATTTAGTTAACTTCTGCATGAGTAATTCTGTTGTGTTTAAGGGAATTATTACTGATGGAAAAAATAAGAATATGTATAAAAATTTTGCTTCACAATTTTTACTGTTTTCTGCCCTTTTGTCTTCCCCTGACCTCTCCTGGAGGCTTCTCCCACCTTCAGAAAAAGCCTCCCACCTTTGGTTTCTTATGTAGTAACTGCTGGAGTATTGCAGATTATAGTCTAGTTGCTTCTAATTTCAATTCACAGCCTGGCCTGTTAAGACAGCCTGCAGTAGGTTGGCAGTTGGTAACTGGGAAACTGAAACATTGTTGCAACACTGGAAATTTAACAGTGGAAACTTTTGAAATAAGCATGACATTTAGAGACAGCAGTTGTTCAACAGTAAGCTACCTTGCTCTCAAAGGAAAGACCTATGCAGTTGTAACCCTGAAAGTATGCTGCTTTTGTTAGTACCTCAAAACCTTTTAATGTTTGTACTTCCTTGGATCCATTTGCAAAAAGAAAGTAAATCTGATGACAAAAAAAAAATTAAAATATATTTGCTGAGTTGTTCCCATTCTGTCCTATCTCTTGAAAAAGCATGAAAATGAATGATGACAATTACAACTATATAAAGCAAAAAATTTCTTGCTAAAATAAAAAACTAGATGTTTAAATAAGTTTTTGTTTAGCTTTTTTTAAAAAAAACTTTAATAGTATTTAAAACTGTTGGGTTTAACTAATTTTCAGACTGATAATGCTTTGACCAGAACATTGATGCTTGCAAATAAACTCTTCAGTTTGCACATCATGTATAATTCTCATTTTAGGAAAGTTAGAGATTTAACTTTTTTGATTTATAGGTGGTAATAAACTTCAGACAACAGGAAGTAAACTGGAAGAAATGAAATCAGCTGAAAGTGTTAAAGCAACAACTGCTGCTACAATACAAACACAGGAAGTAAAACCAGACACAGCAGCTGAACCAGTGACACCTACGACTCTTGCTGTCTTGCAAAGTGATGTCCAGCCAGTGGGCCATGACTATGTGGAGGAGGTATTGATATGAAAACATGGATTATTTTCTAACTATTGTATGGAGAGAGGTTCTAGTCCCTTCATCATCTTTGTGACCTTTCATTGGACTCTCTCTAGTATGTCTATGTCTCTCTTGCACTGGGGAGCCCAGAACTGGACACAAGACTCCAGGTGTGACCTCACCAGTGCTGAGTTAGAGAGGAAGGATCAGCTCTCTTTAACTGCTAGCAATATTTTGTTGAATGCAGCCTGGGATGCCATTTGCCACCTTTGCAGCAAGGGCACATTGTTGACTCAAGTTCAACTTAGTGTTCACCAGGACCCCCAGGGCCTTTTCTGTCAAGCTGCTTTCCAGCTGGATGGCCCCCAGCATATATTGGTACATGAGGCTGTTCCTCCCCAGATGCAGGACTTTGTACTTCTCCCTGTTGAACTTCACAAGGTTCCTGTCAGCCCATTTCTCCAGCCTGTTGAGATTTCTCTGGATGGCAGCTCAACCCTCTGGCATATCAACCACTGCGTTCAGTTTTGTTGTCAGCAAACTTGTTGAGGGTGCACTCTGCTCAATCACCATATCAATAATGAATATGTTAAACAGAACTGGACCCAACATTTAACCCTAGGGTACACTGCTTGCTACTGGCCTTCAACTAAATTTCATTCTACTGATCACTGCCCTCTGGGCCTTGCCATTCAGCCAGCTTTTGATCCATCTCACTGTATGCTTATCCAGCCCTTACATCAACAGTTAGTCTATGAGGATATTATGGTGAGACTGTGTCAAAGGCTGTACTGAAGTCCAGGTAGACAACATCAACTGTTCTCCCCTCATCTACCAGGCCAGTCACTTCATTGCAAAGTTTATCAAGTTGATCAAGCATGACTTTCCCTTGTTGAAGCCATGCTGACTACTGATGATGATTTTCTTGTCCTTAATGTGCCTGGAACTGGTATCCAGAATTAGGTGCTCCATCACCTTCCCAGGGATTGAGGTGAGGCTGACAAGCCTGTAATTCCCTGGGTCCTTCTTGAAGATAAGAGTGACAAGGCACTGAACCTGCAAAGGCTTGTGCACATGTTTACATTTTTGTATTGTGCATGTTTCTTCTGACTTCAGTGGGGCATTCTTCATGTTGGTGGCATGAGATATGTGGATGAAATCTGATGTAAATTTTTCATCATTTGTAATAATTCAACTCATTATGTTCGGGCTCAAGTTTAAAGCTGTGGAAGAACTTTGTTCGTTACCAAATGCTATGGTGTGTCTGTCAGAATTGAAAGTTCTATTTTGCCTTTTTTCAGTTCCTATGTGAAGTTTTAAGCATGTTTTGAGATGGGTAGACATTATCCAGTGTCACTGAATTAGATTAATTTTTAAATCAGCTTTTGTTAAAAAAAAAGTAAATGTCTTTTATAACTTTTATTTTCCAGGTAAGAAATGATGAAGGAAAGGTGATCCGCTTTCATTGTAAACTTTGTGAATGCAGTTTTAATGATCCTAATGCCAAAGAGATGCACTTAAAAGGGAGGCGGCACAGACTTCAGTATAAGGTTGGTAAAAATGCTAATACTATTATCTGAAAATCTACCAGATGTCAGCTGAATGATTACATGTTCCTTTATTTAAAGACTAGTCAGAAGTAGGTGCTCTGAGTAAACAGCATATAAAAAAAGCTAGAGAAATATATTTCTTAGGGAGTATAGTCTTTAAAGTTGTAATGCAGACTGAAACTTCATTTCGGTTTGGGTGTTTCTTTAAACATTCTGAACATTGCCTTCAGGCATTTTTTTTCAGCATTAAAATATTGTACAATGTGTGCAAGCAATAGTAGATGCTTTGTTGTTTACCGTAAATTTCAAATGTTCAATGTTTTTGGCAGGATAAACCACATAAACCCCTTATGGAGACATTTGAGAAACAAGTACTTGCAGACATTTTAGTCATGAATGGAGAGACACCTATAGTGACACATGGTGTGCATTTTCATTATTATAAGATTATATAAGAAGAATTTACTGTGATCACAGGAGATACAATGGGCCTGCATAATCATGAAAGGGATGAAAGAAGAGGAAAAAATTGCCAGAAAAATGTATTTAGTGACTTATGATTATGCTCCAGTATGAGGGACCCTTCAGGAACAGGGCATCAGGAAGCACACTGTAGTTAAGATGAAATGGGTTTTTTCAGGCTATATTGTAATCATCCTGCTACAGAATGAACAGCAAATTACTTAGTATTTCATGTAACATTTTAATCTTAGTTTTGTTCTCACATAGCTAAAAAAGGAATTCATGTTATATGTAGTACATTGCTGTTTCTTTCCTTTAAAATACCGACACAGATTTTTCTTCTTCAGCTGTTCATTCAGTGCAGTTCTAAAACTGCATTTTACTCCTCTTGATTTTATCGTAGACCAGTAGTGTGTGCTAAACATGTCAGAACAACTCTATAACCTTGAGATGATAAGAGGCAAGCCAACATTTCATGTTATTTTTCTGAACTAGAAAAAAGTAAACCCAGATTTACAAGTAGAAGTAAAGCCCAGTATTCGAGCAAGAAAAATTCAAGAAGAGAAAATGAGGAAACAGATGCAGAAAGAAGAATACTGGAGAAGGCGAGAAGAGGAGGAACGCTGGAGGATGGAAATGAGGTAATGCATTCTGTTTTATTAACAAATGCGACAAAGTTGCAGTCAGATTTTCTAAAACTAATTCTTATTCTGTAATTGCTTATTTTGAATACTTGTTTTGGGAACTCTATGCTGTCTTGTTTTAAATTAAGTTGCCATATCCCTCAGGTTTTTTTGGGTTTTGTTTTGGGTTTTTTGTTCAATCTCTCTGAGGTATGTGGATTCACTAGAATTATTTGCTATGAATTCAGACCTGCTTTCAAAATAACCATTAATTTTAGATACTCTCTGGAGTTCATTGGTATTTGTTCTTGATTACTAGAAATGAGTTAGTGAGAACATCCAAGAATTTATTTAGAATGGTTGGAAGTATTAACTGCTATATAAAGAGGACATTTTGATGCACTTCAGGCGATATGAAGAGGATATGTACTGGAGGAGAATGGAGGAAGAGCAGCATCACTGGGATGACCGTCGTAGAATACCAGATGGAGGCTATCCTCATGGTCCTCCAGGACCTCTAGGCCTGCTGGGAGTTAGACCAGGAATGCCTCCTCAGCCCCAAGGACCAGCCGTGAGTTTCTTAGCTTGAAGGAAAAAAAAATAAAGAAAGAAATACTTACCAAGAGGCACAGTTAAGAACTATGAATTATTCAGTGCTACTTCAGTTGTCTCCAGCATTTCTTAAAGGATATGGAAAAGTGAAGAAAAAATTATATACTAATGAAACTCTGTAGATGGACCTGTCTTTCAAAATAAGCCCACTTATATGACAAAAGGATGCCTTGAAGACAAATATTGTTTCTTTTGAAATACAAATAACTCTGGATTTGTGTACTACTTATTTAATTGCATTATACTTTTATTTATCTAATTGTGGACAAATGTATGGATAAAAAGTGGTGGGATCATCAGTCCCAGAGGATAATGGTTTAGTGGTGGGCCATACTCTACCTGGAGGTCAGTAAACAAGTGCAGTGCTGTATGTGTTTATCCTGGGATTTGTCTCATTAGCACCTTATTAATGATCTGAAAGGTGATGGAGTGAGTGCATGCTCATCAGGTTTGCAGCTGACATTAAACTGAATTGGTTCCGAGTAGGGAGAACAGTTGATACCTTTCAGGGCAGGGCTGCCATCCAGCATGACCTAGGCAGACTGGAGGAATGGACCAACAGGAACTTTATAGAATTCTGCAAGGACAAATGCCTAATGCTGCACTTGGGAGGGCATAACCACTTGCACTGAAGGGCTGAGTAGCAGCCCTGCTGAAAAGCATCTGGGGTTCTTGGAAGATAGTAAGCTGAATGTGAACCAACCATGTGCCCTGGCAGCAAGAAAGGCTAATAGCATCCTTGGTGATATTAACAGGAGCACAATCAGTAGATAAAAAGGAAATGATCCACTTTCATGAGACCCAAACTGCAATACTGCATTCAGTTTTGGACTTTCCAGTACAAGACAGATACTGATAAACTATAGCAGGTTCAATGTGTTGCTACTGGGATGGAGGGTCTGGAGTGTGCCCTATGAGGAGAGACTTGAAGGATCTGGGCCTGTTCAGCCTGGACAAGAGAGAGCTTCAGTGGGATGTAATAGCCTTCTAATACCTGTGCAGTATAAAGACAATGGAGCCAGGCTCTTTACAGTGAGAGGGTGAGATATACCAGCTTAAGCTGAGACAAAAAAGGTACAAACTGAATACAGGATTTTTTTTTTTTTTTCTCCACACAGATGTTGTGAAGCTCCATCTTTGGCGGTTTTCAAGAACCGACTGGATGAAGCTCTGAGCAACATGATATAGTCTTATAGCTGACCATGGTTTCCACAGGAGGCTGGACTAGACCTCCTGAGGTCCCTCTCTATTTGAATTCTTCTGTGATTCTATGATCATGGATACTTTATTTTGCAGCAGTATGCAAGTATTTCCCAGTTAACAGAAAGGCAATAGATATTTATGTTGGGGAGATTTTTTTGATCCTGGGATTTCCCAATTTGTTTATTTTTTATACATCTCATGTTTTTTTCAGATATGATTGATTGTGATCAGTATAAGTTATTAAGGGTACTTCAGTTCATGTTTCCTTACATCTTAATAATTTGAGATTTGAATATTCTGTTGTTTAGCCACATTTGGTTTTTGGTCACACCACCTGTGAACTTGAAAGTATATAATAGAGTTATAGAATAGTTTGGGTTGGAATGGACCTTAAAGATCATCTAGTTCCAAGCCCCTATCATGGGCAGGGATACCTTCCACTAGACCAGGTTGCTCAGAGCCACATCCAACCTGTCCTTGAACACGTCCAGGGATGGGACATTCACAACTTCTCTGGGCAACCTGTTCCAGGGCCTCACCACCCTCACAGTAAAGAATTTATTCCTAATATCGAATGTAAACCTATCCTCTCAATTTAAAGCCCTTGTCTTTTCACTACATGCCCTTGTATAAAGTTCCTCTCCAGCTCTCTTGTAGGCCCCCTTTAGGTACTGGAAGGTGCTCTAAGATCTCCCTAGAGCCTTCTCATCTCCAGGCTGAACAGCCCCAATTCTCTCAGCCTGTCTTCCTAGGAGAGGTGCTCCAGCCCTGTGATCATCTTGGTGGCCTCCTCTGGACTTGCTCCAGTAGGTCCACATCCTTCTTATGTTGGGATTGCCAGAGCTGGATGCAGTTGGGGTCTCATGAGAGGAGAGCAGAGCAGTCACCTGCCTTGACCTGTTGTGTACACAAATTTCAGAAATGTGCTTTTTCATCTGTTTAGCCTCTACGCCGCCCTGACTCCTCTGATGACCGCTATGTGATGACCAAACATGCAGCTATATATCCAACAGAGGAGGAACTTCAAGCAGTCCAAAAAATTGTTAGTATTACTGAGCGTGCTTTGAAACTTGTTTCTGACAATATGTCTGACCATGAAAAAAGCAAGAGCAAAGAGGGAGATGACAAAAAAGACAGCAGTAAAGACAGGTATTTTTTTTTTCCTTATTATTTTTTAAGAATTTTATGACTTGTTTCTGAAGCCATTTTATGTTTTTCCTTGTACTGTTATCAGTACTTTCAGGAATTCTGTTCCCTTTGGATTTTGATATGGCATATGTCACTGTGGCCTCAAGAGTATATGTAATACTGCTATTTTATTTAATTTTTCTATCTTCATGTTTTGTTTTATGATTTTTATAGTATTTTAAATGCAGCTTTTAACTATAATTCACAGAGCTTTGAAAGGAGTTTTACGGGTGGGCGTTTTGGCTAAAGGTTTGTTACTCCGTGGAGACCGAAATGTCAATCTTGTTTTGTTATGTGCTGAGAAGCCTTCAAAGATGTTACTTGGTTTTATTGCTGAAAGTCTTCCCAAACAACTTGCAGTAAGTAATATTTACATTTTTGGATTTGAATTTTGGTAAAAATACTGTAAAAGTCTGTCCTCAAGTCGAATGTCTGTAGGGCTGACTGTGCTGCATTTCATAGCTCAGGTACAGTTTCTTTTCATTTTCTGAGTGTTTGTGTCTGAATTCAGGGACTATGCTGCCTGTTTTGCTGTCTGCATATTACATCCATGCAAGTGTCTAGGCACTTATGCTAGCAGTGCAGTATCAATCATCATTTAATAGATTTCCTTCAACTGGGAAATAGAAATGAGCAGAAGAAAGACTATTATCCAGTTACCAGCAGCGATAGAGGTAATTTGTGTGGTGTTACAGGAAGCTTGCACTGCCTGAAGGTCAAAGTTCTCCATTAATGCCAGTCTCTTTGTACTTGTCTTGTTTCCAGTTTGTATGTCAGTGCTTTGTAGTCCCAGAAGTAAACTAAGTCTTGTGTGTGTTTTTTTTAATTTGGCACTAAAAAAAAAAAGTACATGTAGTCTTAAACCATTCAGCAAAGTTCATATAAAGCATTTGCTGTATTTCTACAAGAAATGAAAGTACAGAATAAAGTTTTTAGCTTCAGTGCTCTCTACTGAACAAAGCCTGTCCACTTGTTATAGGATGCTTTTCACAGCATTTAGTACTTCAATGCAGTCTGGTAAAATACTCAACAGAATCAGTGGCATGGTAGAAGCATTAGCAGAATCAGATTAATTAGAAAATAATCTTGGGTTTGCTCTTGTTAGAAATAACAGAAGAAAGCTTAAAAACTGCACATCTTGGTCTGGCTTTGTGGAGAATTCACTTGTCCCTCTAGTTTGTGGAAGAAGGTGAAAGAGGTGACTACAGCTTTATTTTGGGGGTAGAGTTATTAAATCTAGTCACAAGAAGCAATTCTGAGTAACCACCTTGTTACTCTTACTATTTTTCCCCCTGATATTAATCTTATCCTTTGCTCTCATCAGAGGATGTTGTGATAGCCAAGTATAGAATGACTTGCGGTATTCATCTTGTAACTGCAGGCTTGAAGAACCACCACTGCATCTTTGTGCTTTTTAAAGGCTCCTATGTTCCAATGAAAAAAAAATTCAACTGGCATTTGAAGTGGCACTGAGGCTTTTATTTATCTCAAATACTGTCAAGATTCTTGCTATGTAATTTACTTATTTTATGAATTTCACTTGGCTGTCTTTTTCTCGTTTGCACGCTTGGCAACTGCTGTGTTTTCATTAATGATTTGGAAACAGTATGCAAGTCCATATATATGTATTAATTGTGTATACTGTTGTTTCTTTGCATACAGAGGTATTTGCTTCATATAATTATATTGCGTTTCTGCCTTTCTGTTAAAAAAGGCTATGTTGAAATCCATTTTCTTCCCTTTACTTTTCTTGGCCACATGCTAATAGAAATTTCTGTTTCTCAATATTTAGGTAATAAGTCCAGAGAAATATGATATCAAGTGTGCAGTCCCAGAAGCAGCAATAATTTTAAATTCATGTGTGGAACCCAAAATGCAAGTTACTATCACACTGACATCTCCAGTCATTCGGGAAGAGAACATGAGGGATGGAGGTTGGGAAGTTGTTAAAGATGTTACTTATTTCTTACCTGCTTTTTTATGTTTATCTATTCTGCTTAAGATGGCACTAAGGTCCTGGAAGGCAACATGCTGGCACACGCATTTGATCGAAAGTTTGTTTTTTAACAACCAGTCTCACTAGACAACAGTTGGTTAACATAAATGTGTATATGATGCTTTTATTTAATTTTTTAAAATTTTTAACTTTATGTCCAACCTCAGCTTTCTGGAAAAGGTACAAGCTTGATTTCCCCCCCACCCTCTTTTAAAATTATGTGGAAAACTAAGTATTTTATAACAAGTGGCTATAAACTGGCTTTTTAGAGCAGTCTTGCCTTAAAGATTGTATGGATTTAGAAAATCAAATCACAGGTTTTTTGGGTTTGAACTGGGTCAGTATTACCATCACTTAGACATTCTGAATAGTGCCACTTAAAATGCACTTTTACAGTACTTTTGACAGTAACAGTGCTTCTAACTTTAAAATATGATGCGATTTTTTCCAGCTCTCTGAGGTTGCTTTTTGGTCTGGAGTGCTTTTTGAGTATATTTAGGCTCCTGGTATTACAATCACTCTTCTATCCAACTGGCAAACCCAACTAGTACAATAAGAAATGGCTTTGTCGTTGAGCTGAAGCAGAAGGTGGAGCTTGGGAATAAATTTATGCTTCTGAAGTCCACAGTTTCTCTGGTGCCAGCAGTGTTGCTTTAGGGTCTGTTCTGTAACACTTTCAAAGCTCCAAAAGCTTTTAAGCCAACAAGCATGATAATGTCTGCAGTACATTGGTTCTTTTTATTTACGGGTCAGATAAAATTAACTTTTGTTTCCTTTTAATCCTGTATTTTCATAGTTGAAAGAGATCATAGCAAACAATGTTCTGGTGTTTGACAGTGAACCTACAAATAGGAAATCTGAGGCTGTTTTAACACTTGTCATATACAGGTTGAAAGAAATTGTATGTGTGTATGTATACATGTGCTTGTGTATATACGTATTTATATAAGCCACAGAGGTTTTTTTTATATTTCATCTCATCACTACATGTCCTCTAAGACACTTGAGGTTTTTTTATTGCATTATTAAGTGTCCTGTAGCTGTGACTAGTGCATTTATAAGCAAGCTATGTTAACAAAGTCATCCTACATAATCAGAAAGAAAAATTTTCAACATGCATTCTGTGGTCTGGATGACTTCCAAAGAGTCTTGGAGTGCTTTTGTTTTAAGCTGTGCATATTATTCCTAGCTATAAAGGCTTTGTATGTGTACTGTCAGACCCAACCAATTTTACTTGGTTTTGGACAATCTGAGTATAACATGACTCTGGGCTGAATCCAGCTTTCCATATTAATTAAGTTTATAAAAAATACATTTTATTATTAAATTAGACTAACCATTTAATGAAATTAACCTTAAACACCATGTTTATTTCTTGATGTACTGTGCAAAAGTGCAGTATTGATTCCTGCTACAATACTAAATTTTAACTAAGTGGTTTCTGGCCCAAAATTCTGTGATGTGGACTAAAAATAAAACAAATTTCAAATTATTACCATCAGTCCCCTAAGTTACGCCACCAAAAGGAAACAAATCTGTATTTTTGTCTGACCCACACTTGAGTTAAATTATCTTTATGAGTTTATTCACTGCTGAATGCAGTACTGCCTCTAGGCAAACAAAATCAATTTAGATTTCTCCTCAAGACACTGAGCAGTATAAAATGGATGTGCAGAAAAGTTCACTTTTGAAACTGGAGCAAACAGAAGACTGAATTGCCAATTATTGCAGCAAAGAAGTTCCTTATTCCGAAGACTGCTGTTTATTTGCTGCAGAGTAACAGTATGTGTTTATGTTTTTCTTACTGCAGCTTCTCATGCTCTGTGTCTTACATTGGTTTAAGGTTCTCATTTTCCCTAGCCTGCTTGGGGAGCTAGTTCAGGTGTTAAGGAAGGCTTTACCGGAAAAACCAGTTGGAGTAAAGATGCAACTTGAGTCTTTCACATGGAGTAGAATCATGTTTGATGTGTTATTACGTAAAAGGCTAAAAACAACCCACAAAACAGTGAAATAAAATTGTTAACCGCATAGCTACTGTTCCTTACAGTATTGTGCGTTTGACAGTTGACTGAATCTGATACATTTGAAGAGCTCTAACCCAGCTGTGGAGTCTTCCTTCATCAACAAAGTGTACATACTTAAAAACACCTCTGTGTGTGCGCGTGTTTCTTTTTTATCCTTAGCTCACAGCCCCGGTCCAAAGCCTTCTAGCAGAGGGACTTGATTCCTGTCAGGGGTTGCTGCCAAGACATCGGAAGGATTTTTGACCAAGGTTTTCTAAAGCTCAGTGTCACACCTGCCATGCTTTATATAAGGAGGGGTTTGGATGCATAGTCCTAGCATCTGCTGTTACTTTGTGTTTGGTTTTTTTTCTTTGTTTTTCTTTTTTTTTCTTTTTGTCTTTGTCTCTCTCCTAGAATGAAGCAGTGTTCACACTAGTCTTATAATAGTTGACTGGATAAAATGTATTCTACATAATAAAACTTACCTAATTTGACATACTTGTTAACTTTTAATGAAGAGGTAGTGTGGACACAGCATGTCTAACTGAAGATTAACCCCTTATGTTTAGGCTAGTAATAAGCTATACAGGGTCAGAATTCATGTCCGTGTTTTGTAAATTAATTCAGTTTTTGTCTTAGTTTAGTAGGGTGGTATGTGAGGCATCTGATTTTAGTTACACAGTCGTTAAGGGGTTAATCCTGAAATGTGAAACATATGCAAAAATCCACAGAATAAATATTACAGGAGTTCCCTTGATATATTTTTTTCAGTCAAAGTTTTCTCAGTGTAGTACATGCCTCAGCAACTTCTGACTTTCAGAGTCTTTTGAAGTTCCAAGGGTATTCTTATGACAGCTATTAGTAATCCATTTTAGATCAACATTTCCAGCACTAAGATTCTTTCCTGTACATTTAAATTGCAATTCTTGTCAGTAAAACTGTTTTACAAGTTGAAGGTTTTCAGACGTAGAAGTTTCAAATTATTTAATGAATTATTGTGCTAAAAGTTTGGAGAGTGTCACCTATTTGCTTATTAGTTTTAGAGGAAAGTAAATGATTGACTAGTTAGACTATTGGCCCAACAGCACATATTTCCTTTTTTGATTTCTCAGCCTTATTTGGCCACTTTTTCCTGTGGTGGGTTTTCTCAGAATGTACTCCTTGTCTCATATATCTGGATTGTACTCCTTTCATCACTTAGCTTTAGCTGGCACCCCTCTTTTGTAGGTTTGGAGGGAATTTTTTTTGTTGGGATTTTTGTTGTTGTTGTTGTTGGTTTTTTTTGTTTTGGGTTTTTTGTTTTGTTTTTAAAGAAACATCACTTTAAACGTCTTCATTTGCTCTGTAATTGCATTGTTAATGAAGCTTTTAATTTTTCCACTTTAATATATAGTCTATAAATAGCAATATCTGTGTGAGAAGTTATCTATGTTCTTCTCAACTTTGCACTTACGAAGTCTTCCCCTTTTTATCCCTGTGCAGAACAATGGGACTATCCTATCAAAATGCTCAAATCTGAATGTGGTACTTCACATCAAATTTAGTTACTGTGTTGCAAAGCTATACCACCATGTTAATTCATGGCCTTTTAGCTCTATATACTAAAGAATCCTACTATTTTACATTTGTGGTTTCAGAGCACAATTTCTGCAACATTCCTAAAAGCTTCTCGTTGCAGGCATGTTTCATGAGTCTCATTATTTTTTATTTGATTTGATTCCCTGGCTTAACTTAAATGTAAATCTTGGAGGAGTAAACTCCTCTTGTACTGTTTCAAACAGCCAGCTTCTGTGAAATGTGTGCCATTGAGTGATGGCTTTTTGTTTCATCTTATCTGGTGTATCACCAGTTATGCTAGCAACATACATTATGACTAGTTACCATAGCCATTTTCAGAATGAGTAAAAAAGTAACTTATAACAGTGATCACTGATCTGATTATATCCATATAGTTTCCAAGTAACTCGGGGGTACCATTTCACATTGTTTAGTAGTTCCAGTTTCACTGATTAAACCACTTCTGCGGTCTCTTCATTTTTGATAGCCAAGCAGTCAGCTTGGTAATTAAATTATTTTCTGAACATTTAAATAGGCAATATCTGCTATGTTTTTTCCATCTTTCAGACATTTTGCTTTGTTTTTTAGACTATTCTTTGCTTTTCTTTATCTTGGTGAGTTTTATGTAAAGCAGTCCCTTTTCAGATCCTTCCTTGCATCCTAAGTGTTGCTGGAACACATATATTATGGGCTGAGGAATTTTATTTATATGGGTAAGAGAGAAGGTACTAGAAAACAAGGAACTCTGTAATATTGAAGAACATGTCACATTCCTTTAGTCAGGTTTTTAAAGTAAAATAATTCCAAGCTTAAGGCATGATAAAAATAACATACATTTAGTGCTTTTAAGATTCGTTATACTTCATTTTTCTTTCAAGAATAGGTCCCAAATAACACGTGACAGTTAAAATTTAAAAGAAACTAAGTTTGAATGTTTCTACTTAGTTAAAGTGGATTTTTGTGTTCCTTCTGTCTTGTGTTCTCTGTGCTGGTGCACTGTGTCCAACCATCCTTCCTTTGGTATTTAATTTTAGGGGATATGTATTTTTCCAGTGTTAGCTAAAATAAAGAAGTACTGCGCATTGCATAATCAGCAATGCAGTTGAAAATAACTTCAGATCTGAAGTGCATTATGCTCTTGATCTTCCTACTGGGTTGATGCCCTAATCCTAATTGAGCAACTACTGCTGAACATTTACATTTCTCATTCAAGGGTTTAAACTTTAAATGGCATGTGTGACATTGAAGCTATTTAAGGAAGTGTCTTGCTCACCTGGTCAAACACCCATTCCTCACTGCATTTTGCCAATTCAATCCATTTTAGATGTAACCTCGGGTATGGTGAAAGACCCACCGGACGTCTTGGACAGGCAAAAATGCCTTGACGCTCTGGCTGCTCTACGCCACGCTAAGTGGTTCCAGGTTCGGAACATCATTTTACTTTCTTCTTGTAGCCTTATGAGAGATTAGTTCAGTTGCAATATGAATGTTTAACTGTGTGAAAACACTCAGCGTTGTTCATGCTAATAATACTTAATATTTCTCTGGTCCCTAAATTTAACTGTAGAAGGTTGAGTATGGAGGAGCTGCTTTATGCAGTTATTGCTCATTTGACGTCATTTTTTTTTCCGGTCATTGAGAAGGCGATGTTGAAAGCTTGACTCGCTTGGGGTGATCATATGTTGTATATTTGTTATATATTCCATAAGGCTGCAGAGTAACTTCACTTTAAATAATGGAATATGTGTTTAAAGCTTTGTGTTTAGATTTAAGACTTTTTTTTCTATTTCTTTAAGTGCATTAAGTGTAGGGAATGAAAGGTGAGAAGCAACTGTTTGGTTTAGTGACTTTGCATTCTGGCAAAGGCACAATAAAGAAACCAAACAGATTCCCTTGACCTTTCAGTCTCTATACCTGTTTCTTAGATCTTTACTTTATCCTTTTTATTGCTAATATAGAAAGATACTGTATTTATTGTTTCAAATGAACATAGGTCAAAGTGTATAGGGGATCAAGAAATGTTATTCTTGTAAAACCTGTGCACTTTGACTTTTACCACCTTAAATTACTAACCCTGTATAAAATACTGCTGTAAATGGCAGCTCACGGAATAAAGTTGTAGAATGATTTGTTTCAATCTTGTATCTGAGCTTCCATTGAACAGTGGTGTTTTAGTCTTTCAACAAGTCCTGTTTGCTATGGGTGCAGGGGTTAATTAATTGGATTTTGTATTGCTCTCAAGGCTAGAGCTAATGGTCTGCAGTCCTGTGTGATTATCATACGTATTCTTCGTGACCTCTGTCAGCGGGTTCCTACTTGGTCTGATTTTCCAAGCTGGGTAAGTAATACTTTTTTTTTAATGAGTCTTCTTAATAAATACATTACCACAAGGAAATTACAAGGAAATGTTAATACAATTTTTAAATTCAGATTTTTTTCAAGATGTAATGTAAAGTTTTGTTTGGGATTTTGTGGGGGGCTCTTTTGCTAACAAATACTCCAGATTCCCTCTTAAAATACAGTTTTCTGAGGTTTTTCATTTGAAGCTGGAAGTTATTATTTTTTCCAAAAGAAATTTTCTTGTTATTTTCTATTCTTTGTGGGTAGGTTCATATTCTAGGTTTTAGCATTTTTTCCTTTACTCTGTATAAAAGAATTTCTAACCACCTACTCTGAATTGCTTGGAGTTTGCTGAAACTTATTTAAAGTAATGTCAGTTGTGCCCAGATAGTTCTGTGATGACAGAAAGAACTCAAAAGAAAAAATCACAGTAATTCTTATGATTATTATGCCCCTTTCACAAGGTGAAATACCACAGTACTTCAGTACAGCCTGTGGTTGTGTCATCATCATATTTTAGTCAGTGTCACTTAAATCTCCAGGTTGTATCAGGTCACCTTTCTTAATTCAGTTGAGTGTTCTTGGAGCATTCCTTTTGCATTGACTACCTTACAAATGCTCCAAATATTAACAGATGTACAATCTGTGGATTGGACAAAGTTAGTCTGAAACAAATACCTGACACATGTATCATGTGGAAATAAACCTAGGTATGACTGTTGTGTTTTGCAGACCAAATCCAGTTGCACTGTACTGCTTCCTTCTCAGTTTTGACAGGAAGAGCACTAACATTGTTTTAAGCAGTTGACTTTGTTTAGATGAGAAATGTTTTACATCTCCACTAAGTTTGCAGACAGTTTTATTAAATTACTTCTAATAATATTTATTGCTTCTGGAAAGGAAGTGGAGTAGTAATGTCTAGGGGTTTTTAATATTTAAAGGGAAAAAACTAGTGCCAGTTTCAGTACTGCATTTCATGAAAAGTACACTAAACAAATACAGCTTAAAAGATGCTAAAAAGGGCCCTCTTAATATCACTATGATACTGAGCTGCCAGAGAATGAACTTCAGCATACTTTCAGAAAAGTATCCTTACAACTGTTGCAACACAGAGCAGGGATATGGGTGAAAAATAAGGAATGTGGCTTCTTAATTCTCACATTATGTGTTCCAAGGCACATCCAGAAGGGAAGAGAAATATGAAGCAGTGTGTCAGACCTTGCTGCATCTCAGTTCTCTCCAAGAGTGATTCCTGATTTGTTCCTGGTACCTGATGCATTCTCAGTGAGATGGATCAGCACTGAACTGATCTCAGCTGTTCTTTTGGCCTGTAGGAAAAGTCTTACTGATACAAGCAATGACAAAATGAAAGTGGTGATTTCAGCCAGTATGGATGGAATTCCATAGATTGGAGTAATACAGTTTTCTGGATACAGACATTCTTCTACCCTCTATGCTAGAAACCTTTTACAAACGAAAGAGATAACAGAGCTTTTTTTAAAAAAGCATAAGTAATTTTAAAAATAGAAGTTAATAAGGGGCCTGAATGTTCACAGTAGTAGCATTTCATGTGCCTTGAAGTGAAAACTAAATTTTGAAGAATTTTGTCAGGTTCCTACACATTATTCAAATTTGAATTCCAGCCTTTTGTGCACATAAACACCAGGACACATAATACATATTTTCCTAAGACTGAGTTATAGACCTCAGTGTGTTGTATGAGAATCCAAAAGAACTAGATTGTAATAAATGCAAATCCAAGATCTGCTTTTTTTTTTTCCCTTTACTGATGCACTTTGCTTCCTACTTGAAAATATCTAAATTACTGTTGCCAAATCCCGACTAGTACAGCAGGAGTGTGGAAATAACATGCTCAATAATTGAAATCTGTGAGTTAAATTGAGCTAAAATAGAAAGGAATGGGCACTCAGTGATTAGCACTGCCTGTAGTTACTTGCATACTTCAGAATAAATATTTACACCTTGAAAGGAAAAACAGAAGATAGCATTTGAACAACTGTAGATGTGGTGAGGAGGACAAGGCCCAAACAACAAGTGCCTCCAAAAAACCTACCAAGAACCATTGCTTGAGATTTAAACTTGCCAAAGAGGTAGCAGTGGAATATCTATCTAATTCTGGGAAAGAGATCTGGAAGAAGTTAGTCCTTTCTTTTACAAATACTTCTATAGATTCTTCTGGGAAAAAAAAAAGTTGTCTAATAAAAGTGAACAGTGGAAATATTCACAGAAAAAACACCACTACTTAAAACACAGCTAATGGTTTAAACCATTTTAACTAACATCAAATAATGTATACATTTCAGAAAACATATTTATCATAGAGGTTTTTTTACACTTCTTTAACATCTGAGTTAGTGCTGGTTGATAACCAGGAGAAAAATTGCTGTGACCTTCAGTTTTGCTAAACTGAAGGACTAGTGAAGTTACTAAGCATTTTAAGAACATTTAATTTTTGATGTTACAAGTTTCTGTACTCTTGTAGAAGAAGCTGTTTCTATTTTTCTATAGCATCCTGTGCCATTACGTATACTGTGTAATGTATTCATGGGGCTGACAGAATTAAGTGTCCCAGAGTGTTTCATACTCTCAAAAATGGCTGGACAAGTTGTCTACCTGCATATGTAGGCTACTGCTGTATAAATTTCTATAGAATTACTGAACAACTTGTGATGAGAAGAAGCCCATCATAGAATCACTGAATTGTTCAGGTTGGAAAAGACCTTGAAAATCATAAAGTCCAATTGTTAACCCAGCACCACTAAAACATGTCGTTAATTGCCATATATACATATTTTGTGAACACTTCTAGGGATAGTAACTCCAACTCCCTGGGCACCCTGTTCCAGTGCTTTACAACACTTTTGGTCAAAATTTTTTTCCTGATATCCAATCTAAACCTTGCCTGGTGCAACTTGAGGCCATTTCCTCTTGTCTCATCACCAGTTATGTGGGAGAAGAGACCAACCCTGCCTGGGTACACCCACCTCTCAGGTGGTTATACAGAACAACAAGGTCACCTCTGAGTCTCCTTTTCTCCAGGATAAACACCGCCAGCTCCCTTAGCAGTTCTTAGCAGAACNCAGTGACCAGCTGCCAGTATCAGTACTCACCATTAATCTGGCACTACCTTTATTTTTATTCATCTTTATAAAATAACTGGGGTTTCTTTCCATTTTAACTGAAAGTGTTCTATGTTGTGTAATGTTCTTCAAAATTCAGGATTGAAAATTCTCTACTGAGGAACAGTATAACTTTTTTCTTAGTCCATCTTCTAATTTGGCCAAATCCTCCTGTTGTTGGTCTAGGCTATGGAGTTGCTTGTGGAAAAAGCAATTAGCAGTGCTACTGGACCACAGAGTCCTGGGGATGCACTAAGAAGAGTTTTTGAGTGTATATCTTCAGGAATCATCCTTAAAGGCAAGTTGCCTTTTATGTATGCTTACACTTAACTAATGTGTAATCTTGCTTGTAATAAGGTAAAGATGTTCTACTAATTAGCCTGATTATTTTAGGTGGTCCTGGCCTTCTGGACCCTTGTGAGAAAGATCCTTTTGATACACTTGCTGTAATGACAGATCAGCAACGAGAGGATATTACTTCAAGTGCACAGGTAAGGGAATGTAGGTGTGAAGTAACTAAATTTGAGGGATGGTTTTTTTTTGGTTCTGTTTTTTTTTTTTTTAATGGAGCTTTATATTGGATGTGAATTTTGTTTTCTTAGAATGTAGTCAGATCTTACTAGTCTTAAGCTAGGCATTGAACGTATCACAGGAGAGGATGTTCATAGTGTTCATTATTGCACTGAAACAAATTTATTTTTCTGAACAATTTGTAGCATTCTTATCTATATCTATATATCTAGATTTAGATCTGTAAACAGGCTTACTCTATAGCAGTACATTACTAGATTGGAAATTTTATAAATGCATCTGTGTAACATTCATGACAGTAATGACTATTCATGCTTGCAGTTTACGAGATTACTGCCTTTGCCTCTTCGTTTGATCCCTTTGCTAATGATTCCTGATCACGTGTCACCTAACGTGACACGTGACAAGCCTTGGCTGCATCAGTGCAAGTCCAGAAGCCCTAACACATGTACATTACGCTAAGATGCTGCACTTACAGAAGCAGCAAATGTGACATGCATGTTTTAGTGTGTTGACTTTGTTGGGGGACAGAAAGATAGGATAATTAGGTAATATCACACATCACTGATGTTCTTCCCTAACTGTTTGACAAAGTGGTCAGAATGGACATTCGTTTGTAACACAAGTAACTTTTCTTTACCGTTTTTCTAGTTTGCGCTCAGACTCCTTGCATTCCGTCAGATACACAAAGTTCTAGGAATGGATCCGTTACCACAGATGAATCAACGCTTCAACATCCATAATAATCGTAAAAGGAGAAGGGACAGTGATGGGGTTGATGGATTTGAAGCAGAGGGAAAAAAAGACAAAAAAGATTATGATAACTTCTAAAAATGTTTGTCATCATTGCTAATATTGATGGTAATGAAACATCCATTTGTTGCCTTGCTTTTACTTCATTCATAATGATGTCTGTTTAAAACATCCAAAACCAGCTTCTGAATTAGATTTGGAAGAGAACAACCTAGCTCTTCTGTGAGATTCTGAATATTTTAATTGGATGTGCTGTACCAGACAAATTATGGATGGAAAGACTGCAAATGGAAACTTGTTATAGGAAAAAAGAGTTTTCCCTCATTGCATTTTCTTTAAATGTGTTGCTAATTTTAGTATATTTTCTTCTTTTTTTGTCTTTTTTATTAACAAGTGCATTGTCTTCCTATCTTGACTGTATTTAATGCAGCATTTGTGCTTCTGTTGCTATGTGTATTTTGACCTTTTATTTAGAAGTATTTTTGTTTGCCTTTGACACTAGTTGTATGAGTTACTTTGTGTTAGGTAGTAGAACTGTTCTCCTCCCAATTAATATTTTAAAGAAGTTTTTTTTTTTTCTTTTTCTGTAAAGTGAGACTGCAGGATCATGTTTTTTTCTAAATGTGAAGGGGTTACAACACATAATTGTCCTGCCATTTGAGTGCTCAGAATTCAATGTTTCTGCCAATCTTGTGGCATTTGTCTCCTTAGTGTGATATAACGGTGTAATTAAGACAAATTTGTGTTAATCTAATCGAGTTTGCTGTTAGTTGTGCATTAGCAGTATAAAAGCTAATATATACAGTATGGTCTTGCAACAGTTTTAAAGCCGCTGCATAATTGATCAAAGATTTGCATGATGGGTTTTTTTTTTTATAGAAGGGCTTCTTAAACTATTATCTTAGGTTATAGGTCTTTGTATGATTGACTTTGTGACATAGCAAGGCCAAAAAATAACTTTCTGAATTTCTTCTCAACAAGCAAAGGTCGGCATTTTCCATTTAGACAAAGTTAGTCATTCTTTTCAGTCAACTTTGTCAGTATGGTATTAATGCCTCTCAGCCCTTAAAATAAATGTCTGTCATATCAGTGCCTGTGAGGTTATTCCTTATATTTGTTCCTGTATAAACTTTCTGTGATTTTTTCAATTATTCAAATTTTAAAAGTGAAGTATTACTTTAAAAGTGAAGGTTATCAAAGAAAAAAACCCAGAAAATTATTTGCTGTGGCCATAGTGTATGCTTATGTCTCTTTCAAAAATCTAAATATAGCAGTGGTGTAAGTAAAGTTACATCATACTGTTGATGTATGCTCTGGTACACAGGTGTGATTTGTTGTCACAGCACTACAGTGGAATACACAAATAAAAGTTAAAATTTATTAAACTACTAAAATTCATTACACACTGGAAACTGAAGTTTCACTTACTCTGTTAAATGTGTATTATGCTTTGTTGCAAACTCATAAAACACAGATTAACATAGACTAACATTCCGGTAGCTACATTATCGATGGCTGTAGGAGGGTATCACACATGACAAAGATAATTTGTTGTTTCTGATACAGTTTATTAAGAAAAGCCCAAATTCTGTTCCATTTCAAGGTCGAATTTATCTTTGACCTTTTTAATAAGCAACTATTGGAGCAGGGGGGATATTTCTGTTCCCAGTATCTACTGCTAACCAGTGTGGGCCTATAGAATAAAAATACAATGTTTTAGAAAAACAGAGGGAATCTAAAGACTTAAAAAGAAAAACACTTAATAATAGTGTTCTGCGAGCATCAGAGTGCAATTTTCAAGGGAGTGATTATAAGGGGTTAGCATATAAAAGTAAAGCTTTCTCATTGTAGGAAAGCTTTCTAAATAATTAGAAATATGAAAAGCAGAAATGCTTTGCAGTTACTTTTAAAAATTACTCATTTTGTTGTTTCGTTCAGCTTTCATGCATAGCTCCAAGCATATGCTTGTTCTAGGGGATATCTTGCTGCCATCGTGTCTAGTTAGCCATTACTATTTATTTTGAAAGCTACAGGTGCTATTCATG
>VXBB01013901.1:35684-49349 GCA_013399915.1 Illadopsis cleaveri | reverse complement strand
TTCTGCACTTGGAAACAAGCTGAACAGTCTCAGGACAAGGCAGGGTATACCCCAAGTGTGCCCATTGGGAATTCCCTCTGTCCTGACTGTGACCAGTCCCCCTCCTCAGTGACATCCTGCCCACCCTGGAAAGTGGAACTCCGTGTTTCCAAGGGCACATGGCCATTGGCACCAGCACACAGCAGGAGTGGCCAGACCCTTCTGGGGATGCAGTGAGAGCAGAGGTGTCAGAGTGTTAGCAAGTATTGTTCCAAATTGGTTGGTTCTAGCACGAGTTGTTCAAGAGACCGATCCACACACTGAGTGGAGGTAATTATTTACAGTTTTGTGTAGAAAGGGGGGGCTCAGTGGTAAATTCACAAAGCCAGCACCACAAGAACAAGATAGTGTTTATACATTTTAGCAAACAAAGATATTTGTGTTCATTGACTGCAAGTAACCTAGTTCTCTTCATAATTAGTATTCTGTCTGCTATTGGGTAATGATCCTCTCACTTCTCATGCTAATTAGACTGCATGCTCAGTCTCTCTCTTCTTCTTAGTGAGAGGTTTCTTGAGTGGGTAGCCATGGTCTGCCCTTGCTGGAATTACCTTCTTACCCCGCTAGAGCTGATTTAGCACAGTTGCTACATTGGCTTTATTAGTTTGTTCCTTGTCTTGAGGATTCTGCCAAATGTCCTTGTGCCTATAAATTCTGCATTATTTTTGTCCACCATCAGTGGTACATGCTTCTTCCCAAGCCTCACTAGCCTCCCTTAGGTCTGAGATCACTGAAGCCTGCCAAGACCTATACCTTAATAAAGGCAATTCAGCCAAAAAGTAATTTGTCTTTCCAACACCTGGCCATCACCTAGAGTTTGTTGTCTACTTCCTGTTTCATAGAAATAATCTCCATTCTTGTTGATGAGCCTTGAAAGCCACAAAGGCCAAACAACAAAGAACACTTTTTCCTAACAACATCTTTACATTTCCAGATTTTGCAGCAGGGGCAGTGGCTGTGTGAGAGCACCCAAGGCAGAGTGGGATGGGGGAGCTGTGAGCCTGGTCATGGTCGACTGTGTTCTGCAGGGCCTCAATCCACACCGCATCTCACAGGTCCCCCAACTCGACTGTGCTGCCTGACAGGGTGATCCAGACATCCCAGGATCAACAGGTGAAGGGTGGGTGTCAGGCTCTGTGGGTTGACACCTGATGGGGGATTGGCCATGGTTTTGGTGTCAGGTGCTGCTGACTCCATGGGACCTGTTGGGCAGGGCTGGGGCCCCACTGGTGCTCCAAGGGCCCCTTCCTCGGTGGAAGCGAGTCACAGAGATGACACAAAGGTGGTGCCAGTGGAAGACAGAGGTTTTTTGATGGAAAGTGGGTCACAGGGATGACCCAGAGGAAGTGCTAGTGGATACTGGGGGCTCCCCATGCTGTGACATTCAGTAAATTCATGCTCTGGGAATGGATCTTCGTCAAAATGCGTGGACTTCTCATTGTTCCATGTTTATACCAGAGTCACCGAAAACATCAGGATAAATAAAACTCTCTAACAGTAGTTTTCTTGATACTAGTACTAGTCATTAATGTATTCCCAGCTGTGGTGCAGAGAGGAGAACTCCAGGCACATGCACACCACCCTTAAAGCTTTTCCTCTTATTGATACATTTTTAGCAAACAAAAAATTTACTGTTCATTGGTTCTAAATGACATAATTTTCCTCATTAATTACCTGACCTGACCCCAGGATACTTGAGGCAAAAAAGTTATTTTTCCGATGGAACATGGCCACTATTTCCATTCAGCCCCATCTAGGAACTGCCGGGTGCTGCCAAATAAAATTGCAAACATTGCAGGATTTCTCCAAGACAAACGCTGCTAGCAATTAAGATTCTGACTGCCCTTGGAGCCCTAAACGTCACCTCTGACCTTTCCTCAGGACACTGGGGGAATGAGTTCTTTTTCCTATGGAAAATGGCCTTTAGTTGCATCCAGTCCCATCCAGGAATGGTGTGGTGACGAATCAAAAAATCACAAATGTTTCAGGTTTTCTCCAAGACAAAAGTTGCTGTCAGCTAGGACCCAGACTGGTCTGGGAGCCTCAAATGCCACCTCTGATCCCAGCACACAGGGGGAACAATTTATTTTTCCTATAGAAAATGGCCATTACTTGCATCCAGTCCAATCCTTGAATAGTAGGGTGCAGCCTCTCTAAAATCACAAACATTGCAGGATTTGTTCAAGACAAAGGCTGCTAGCAGCTACGACCCTGACTGTCCTTGGAGCCCCAAACGCCACCTCTGACCTGACCCCAGCACATTGGTTGAAAAAGTTATTTTTCCTAGGGAAAATGACCATTATTCGCATCCAGTCCTATCTTGACAAAAGCAGGGTGCCAACTCCAAGAATCACAAACATGCCAGGATTTCTCCAAGACAAAAGCTGTTAGTGACTAGGCTGACTGTGATTGGAGCCCCAAACACCACCTCTTACATGGCCAAAGGACACTGGGGCTGCAAGTTATTTTTCCAATAGAAAATGGCCATTATTCATGTCTTGTCTCCTCTTGGAATAGTGGGTTGTGGACTCCTAAAATTGCAAACATTGCAGGATTTCTCCAAGACAAAAGATGCTAGCAACTAAGACTCTGACTGCCCTTGGAGCCCCCAAATGACACCTCTGACCATACCTCAGGACACTGGGGGAGCAAGTGGTTTATCCTATGGAAAATGGCCTTCATTTGTGCCCAGCCCCTTCTAGGAATTGTGTGGTGCCGAATGAAAAAATCGCAAGTGTTGCAGGATTTCTCCAAGACAAAAGCTGCTATCAGCTAAGACCCTGACTGGCCTTGGAGCCTCAAACGTCACCTCTAACTTGATTCCAGCACACTAGGGGAACAATTTTTTTTTCTTATGGAAAAGGGCCTTTATTCGCGTCCGGTCCCTTTTAGGACCAGTGAGGTGCCAACTCCTAAAATTGCAAACACAGGATTTCTGCAAGACAAATGCTGCTAGCAAGAAGGACTCTGACGGTCCTTAGAGGCCAAACACCACCTCTGATCTGATCCCAGGACACTGGGTAAACTAGTTCTTTTTCCTATGGAAAACGGCCATTATTTCCATCCAATCCGAGCCCTGAAGAGTAGGGTGCAGCCTCCTAAAATCACAAACATCGCAGGATATCTCCAGGACAAAAGCTGCTAGTGACTAGGACTTTGACTGCGCTTGGAGCCCCAAACACCACCTCTGACCTGACCCCAGGGCACTGGGGGAATAAGTTATTTTTCCTATGGAAAATGTCCATTTTTTTATTCACGTAAAGTCCCATTTTGTCAAAAGTGGGGAGCAGCCTCCTAAAATCGTAAACATCAGAGGATTTCTCCAAGAGAAAACCTGCTAGCAACTAGGATTATGACTTCTCTTTAAGCCCCAAATGTCACCTCTGACCTGACCCCAGGACACTGGAGGAACAAGTTATTTTTCCTAGAGAAAAAGGCCATTTTTTGCATCCAGTCTTATCTAGGAATGGTGGGGTTCCAACGCCTAAAATCATAAACATTGCAGGATTTCTCCAAGAGAGAAGCTGCCTGGGACTAGGACTCTGACTGCCCATGGAGCTCCAAATGCCACCTCTGACCTGATCCCAGGACCCTGGGGAGACAAGCTATTTTTCCTAAGGAAAATGGCCATTATTCCTGTCAAGTCCCATTCCTGAACAGTGACAAGCCGCCTCCTACATCATAAACAATGCCAGATATCTCTAAGGCAGAAGCTGCTAGCAACTTGGACTCTGACTGCCCTTGGAGCCCGAAACGCCACCTCTGACCTGACCACAGGACATAGGGGGAAAAGTTATTTTTCCTATGGAAAATGGCCATTATTCCTGTCAAGTCCCATTCCTGAACAGTGACAAGCCGCCTCCTACATCATAAACAATGCCAGATATCTCTAAGGCAGAAGCTGCTAGCAACTTGGACTCTGACTGCCCTTGGAGCCCGAAACGCCACCTCTGACCTGACCACAGGACATAGGGGGAAAAGTTATTTTTCCTATGGAAAATGGCCATTATTCGCATTCGGTTCCATCTAGAACAGTCAGGAGCCGACTTAAATAATCGCAAACGTTGCATGATTTCTCCAAGAAAATAGCTGCTANAGATTTTGTGGTTCCTGTGGGATTTCAGGGCTCTCCTGACCCTGAATTTTGTGGTCCTCCTCATGAGCACCATCAACACCCAGTCCCACATTATTTTGGGTGGTTCTGGCTGGATTTTTGAGGTGGTTTTTGAGTTTTTTTGGGGTCCAATCTCTCCTCATGGGTTTTNGGACTAGGACTCTGACTGCCCATGAAGCCCCAAATGGCACCTCTGACCTGATCCCAGGACACTTAGGGAACAAGTCCTTTTTCCTATGGGCTGTGGCCTTTATTCCCCTCCAGGCTCATCTTGGAACAGTGGAGTGCAGATGCCTAAAATCGAGAACACCTAGAATATCTCCAACACAAAAGCTGCTAGCAACTAGGTTTCTTACTGTCCTTGGAGCTCCAAACATCACCTATGACCTGACCCCAGGGCACTAGGGAAACAAGTTGTTTTTCCTATGGGAAATGGTCATTATTCACCTCCAGGCTCATCTTGAAACGGTGGGATGCCGCCTCCTAACATTGCAAACATCGCAAGATATGTCCAAGACAAAAGCTGCTAGCAATTAGGACTCTGACTGTCCTTAGAGCCCCAAATACCACCACTGACCTGACCCCTGGACACTGGGGAAACAAGTTGGTTTTTTTTTCCTATGGAAAATGGTGACTATTCATGTCCAGTTGCACGTACAATAGTAGAATGCAGCCCTAAAATCGTAAACATTGCAGGACTTCTCCGAGACAAAAGCTGCTAGCAAGTAGGATTATGGCAGCCCTTGGAGCCCCAAATGTCACCTCTAAATCTAACTTTGGACACTGGGGGAACAAGTTATTTTTCCTTTGGAAAACAGCCATTTTTCACATCCCATCATATCTTACTACAGTGGGGTGCAGCCTCCTTAAAGTTGTGTCATTGGCTTTGGCAGAGCTGCTGCTTCAGGTGGGGGAATTTGGGAATTTTGCTGGATTTTTGGGAATTTTGGAGAGGTTTGGGAAGGATTGGGGGGAGGTTGGGGGAATTTTGGTGGGATTTGAGCAAATTTGCGGTAGGAAATCAGGGCAATTTTGGGAGACATTTGAGGGGAATTTTGGGAATTTCAGGAGGATATGAGGGGAATTTGGGGGAAATTGGGACTCCTAGGAGAGGGAATTGGGGGGAATTTTGGGAATTTCAGGAGGATATGAGGGGAATTTGGGGGAAATTGGGACTCCTAGGAGAGGGAATTGGGGGAATTTTGGGAATTTCCGAGGATTTAAAGAATTTGGGGGAATTTGGAGGGATTGTGGGGAATTTTGGGGGAGTATGGAGGTGTTTGGGGAGAATTTGAAGGGTTTTGGGGGGAATTTTCGGAGCACTTGAGGGGATTTGGGGGAGGAATTTGAGGAATTTTGGATGGAATTTCAGGGATTTTTGGGGGAAATATGGGGAATTTGGGATTGTTTTGGTTGAGGGTTTGGGTGGTGGTTTTTTTTTTTTTTTTTTTTTTGGGGCTACCTTCTCTCGGGGGTTTTTGGGGTGTTCNGTCTAGCTTCCCTTACCAGGATCATGCATCTGTGATGATGGGGTCCAGTTTTCCTTTCCAGGATCTTCAATTTTTTTAGCTTAAGATAAGCTCACTTCCTTCTTTTATTTAGGTGATTACCACTTTTTTACATTCTAAAGCTGTAGTTCAAAACCTCTTATTACAAAGCAGCTTAAAGCTTATAATAATTTTGTTTTAAAGCAAATAATAATACTTATGCATTCTTCTATCCTACATGGTAAAGGCCTAAAAAAAAAACCCTTAAAACTTATATCGTGAATACTTTAAAACTCATATTATTCACTTATAAGCATGCAAAATATTTGTCCAAAAAGACTCTTTCCATGCTTTTTCTGTTTGTTTATTAAAACTCATTTTTATAACTGTCTCCTGGCCTCATTCCACACATTTCACAACAACTGCACAGGCCACTTTTTTTTACCTGACACAAAACACAACTTCACATTTCACACCATGGAATTTGGGGGCGCCCCAGGCCTGAATTTGGGGATTTCAGTGTGGTGCCACAGTCAACACGCATCCCATGCAGGTTTGGGGTGTTTTGGGTTTTTTGGGGACATGTAGGGGTCCAAGTGGGGCTTGCAGTGTTGCAGATCAGATTTCGGAGCTCCCTTGACCCCGAATGTGGGGATTTCAGTGCAGGGCCAGCTGTCAGCTGGTGACACTATCAGCTTAGACCTGCGATTAACTCTACCCCTGCCTCTCTATTGACGCAGCAGTGGAAAAATGTGAGCCCAAAGGTCTCACGGGAGAGTGCAAAATGAATTGGACACTGTTTCTAGAAGGCACCCACATCACTACTTAAAGGTGTGGCTCGGTTAAAGAGCAATATATATAAAACCCACAGACAAAAAGCTTGCGGAGTTGGTGTTGGGTTTTTTCCCCTCTTCCTTTCAGTGACTTTTGCAAGCAAACTCTGAAGCTGAAAAGTCACAAGCGTCCCCCAGATCCCCTGCTGGTACTCGCTCCAGGGCTGGTGCCGTTCCACGGGGCGGGGGGACAGGGGAGAGCACGCAAGCCACGGGAGCGGCAGTATTCGGCGCCCGGGGCTGGCCCCGCAGTCCTGGCGCCGGACGGAGCGAGGCTCCCGGCAGGAAAGCCGCTCCTCCGACAGGCAGGGGCGGACCTGCACCGGGATACCCCCGCCAGCCCCTGCCTCATCCTGTTCAGTGGCACCGGTGAGGAGAGAAGACAAAGGACTCCACACGATTCAATGTGAATCGAGCAAAAGCCATTTATTGTGCTTCTAAAATTTTTTTATATTTGTTTCTTATCTTGGTTTACACAGTCACACATTACTTGATCGGTAGCTTCGCTTTGTCCACGCATCTCTTGATTGGCGGCTCTATCTTGTCCACGAGGCAAGCACACATCTCTTTCTTAATCTAATTGGTTGATACTGTAAGCCTCATTTTACTCAGGGTGACACTTCTGTCTGTCAGCAACTTTTCTGCTTCTTCTTTCTTCTTGCAACATCAGCTTTTTTGGTCACAAAGATGACCTCGTTCTTTAGTTCCGGAAGATTAGCCTGGTTCATTTAGTACATGTCCATTTTCCTGTAAATATGACCCTATACACCGGTACTGGGCCGAGGGGGCCCCTGGCAGCGCCAGAGCCCTGCACCCAGAGCAAACGGAGTGGCCGGGACAGGCACCGCTCCATGCCGCGGCTCCCTCCCGCCAGTCCCGCAGAGCTTGTCTTGGCTCTGTAAGTCCCTGGTGGCAGCCCAGCCGCGACATTTCCATTCCCCCTCAGCAATTGCTCAGTGAATGAATGCCAGGAGTGCTCCCGCACAAGACACTTGGTGCCGGAGCACAGGCAGAAGAGCCCTCAAATGCAGCGGCACAGCTCGATTTAAACCCTTCAAGTGCGGTGAAAACAGGTGTTTCTATCAATTGAACCCCTGAAACTGAGGCAACAGGGCGTGTTTACCTCAACTGAAACCAATACAGTGGCAAATAAAGAAGTTCTTCTGTTCAATTTAATCCCCTAAAATAGCAGAAAAGGGGGGGGGTCCCTCATGACTCAAATGATGGGAAAAGGGAGATTTTTAAGATTTTTACCTCAACTCAAACCGTTACTAAGCAGGGTCAACAGGGCTTCACCCTCAATTTAACTCTTAGGATGATGAAAATGGGGGGTTTACTCTCAATTCAAACTCATAATACAGCATCAATATTTGTCCCTTTCCATTTAGAATAGAACACAGGGATTTCGTATCAACTAATTAATAACACCATGGAAAAGGCAGGTTTTCCTTCAATCAGTACTCTTAAAATGATGGTTGAAGGGGGATTTCCCCCAGTTCAAACACGGACTGCAATGAGAGAGGAGTTGCTTCCCTCAATTTAAACTCCTTTTGTCCTCATATCCCCCATTTTTTCTGGGGCCACTGAGGAGGGATTTGCAAGATGAAATCAAAAGGGAAAAGGAGAAAGATCCCCCCTGCAAATCCATGCACTGGCTCACCTGCCCAGCTGCTTCTGCCTGGCACAAAGGTTTGTCCCTCAGCACCTCCTTTAAGCAGTGCTTTGCATCTAAGTGCATCTAGATGCTCCCCAGACCCTGTGAGATGCTCTCACCGTCGTTCCATGGGACAACCACCAGGAGCCCACTATAAACCCCTCTCCTCCAGCAGCTCCATACAAAAGTGAACTGAGAAAACCCCTCCTTAAGCAGCCCCCTACAACGTCATGTTATTTAGGAGTGGCGCTGAAGCCTAGACCCTAATAAGCCTCTCCAGAGGAAAANGGGACAGGCAGGGGACGTGGGGAAAAGTTGCCAGAGAGCCCTTTTTATTTCCTTCTCCCCCTGCATCTGTTCTTATGGTCTAGGACACTTGATTGGTTCATTCTGTTAGGAAAAATAATCCACTAACNCAGCAAGGAGAGGCAGAAGGCCTTAGCACTAGATCTGTTCTAGCCAGGTTTATTACCAGGAACCAAAGAGAAATCCACGGCGAAAAGGTGAACCTGTGCCGGTCTCAGGCTTAAGTATGAGGTTTAGCAGCCAATGACCTTGAGGTATGGGGGCGGAGCAAAGGGCAGGTAAGTGTCCCATAGGGAGAACAGGGCTGGTCACCGTGGTCCCACAACCAGTGGAGATACGGAGGAAAGGAGAAACCAAAAGGCAGGGGCATTAGGGAGGGGGGGAACCGGGGCAAACTATCGTGTACAGAGCACCACTTTGAAGTCCTCTCTCTCAGGCTGGGCAGGTGACTATGATCTGTCCTGCCAAGGCCAGACCCTAGGTATTATGTCAAGGGGCTGCAGGGACTCCATAGCCCCCAGCAGGAGTTGCCCTCTCCTTACNTGCTAGTGTTATCTACCGGCAGACCCACCGCTTGTTTGTAACGAGAAGTCTATCATTCCTCCCAATTCCTAGATGAAAATGTTATGGCATTATTTTCAAAACTACTACCCATCTTTAGTCAGAGTTTCCTAATTCCTGCATACAATAGAGTAGATAAAGAGAGGATTTCTTTCCAAATNTGGGGCTGTTGCCAGTCTTCTCAGCCATTGCCCAGCACGGTGGCCCTTCCTTTGAGCGCCGTGGCCCTCTGCTCAAGCCCGGCCGTGTTCCTTTGCACTCCTAACTCTCCTTCACCCCTTCCCACTATCTACAGGAAAGACCCCGCTCGCCAGCCGCGGATCTCGCCGCCTGGCCCCCCCTCCCTGCCTGTCACCCAGCGGCGAGGGGCAGTGCGCTGTCTCGGGGGATCGCGGCAGTACCGCTCTTTGTCCACAAAGCGGCAGCACTGCCACCGAGTTCAGGCCGGTGCTGCGATGCACTTTGGGGACAGGCAGGGGACGTGGGGAAAAGTTGCCAGAGAGCCCTTNACCCCTCCCTGTGAATCTTCTGGCAGCTTTGGGCCCCTCTGGGGGAGGGCACCCAGCATGACCCCTCCTATTCCCCACCCACCTGCACCGTCACCGCAGTGTGGTTCCCTCCCCTAGGAACGTTGGGTTGCCCCAAATGACATCTGAGCCCCCGAGTCTCCACCCCATCCCCCAGCCTGTTTTCCTCTCCCACAAAGGAACAGAACAGGACAGCAGCACGGTGCTTTATTCAAGCCCTTTCCAAATGTAGATCCCCCCAAAAAGGGACTCTGCTGCAACAAGAAAGGGGGGCAGCCCCTGGAAGGGGTTGAAGTTTCTCCCCAGCCCCGCTGTCACGGGCGACGATGCAGGAAGAGGGAGTGGCAGCAGAGAGGACACAGGAAGAAAAGGAAGAACAGGGTGCAGGATGAAATTTAAAAAAAAACCCCATCAAAACAAAAACCAAACAAACATAAAAACACGCTGGGATGGGCAGCACGACGGAGAGGGATTAAAAAAGAACAGGAACAGCGAACAGTTCACAAAGATCCAGTAGAGAAACAACGGCCCAGAAGCACCACAGAGAATAGAAAAAGAATAGGAGAGACGCAAAAAACCCCCACCAAAATCCACCTGATACTGTCTCAATTCGCTAGTAGCTATTTAAATACTGTATCAAGATTCATAAGGACACGAGGCTTGGAATTCTCAGAAACGGCTCAGCTTGACTACTTCAAGGACTTTTCCACCCAGGGAACCGAGCGCTCCCAGCTTGAAACAGCACATTTGCTACAAAGCCGAAAAAAATTGCATTTTGCTGCCAGCACTAGAGCTGCTTCCACACACAGACAACATGAGGCTGCTGCGAGTTGCCCTTTGGGCAGCAGCAGCTCCAGGGGATGCGAACAGCACTCCCCGCCCCAGGTTGGCTCTGCCCGGACTCCATGCAGCACTCAGCCAGAGCTGGGAGCTGAAACTCTCCCTTGGAAGCCCTACCTGGCAAACCATGCCTCGCCCCCGCCCCTCTCACCTTTCCGGCAAAGAGAGCAGCTGCCTCCTCCTGCTGGCTGCTGCTGGCTGCGGGCAGAGGGATGGCTCAGGTAGCTCCGCCGACTGCTCTGCCCCGATGCTTTTTTGTTTTCCTCCACTTCCCTCAGGCGGGAGCTGGAGGAGGCAGCAGAGGGGCAAGGAGCCCTGCCCAGTTGGCTTCTTGTGTGTGTGTCAGTGAGCCAGGGCTGGGACAAGGATTCGTGCTGGAGCTGTTGCCCTTTGGAGCCATTTTAGAGGTATGATCCTAGAACATTTTGGTGGCTATTTCCCAAATTCTGTTTGTAGCTGGATTTCACTGGAAAGCCCAGTCCAGCAGCCCAATATCCCAGCTGAAGAGACTCTCTACAGCGCTGATGGGGCGCCACAGGACACCTGCCAGCAGCAAGGGGACACTTTAAACACTCGCCTGAAACTTTGCTGCGATTGGGAATGTTAAGAATGAATTCCTGGTATTTTTTTCCACCAAGGACATGCGGGGAGCTGAGGCAGTGAGGCCTCGGTCCACCCCAGCTGCGTGGGGAGAGAATCCCCTAAAAACTGCCAGAAGGCAAAATAGAGGGCTGAAGCAGCAAGAGGGGAGGGGGTACTCGCCGAGGAAGAAGACTTAAGACGGCTGCGCGGAGCGGCCCCGCTCCTCCGCGGAGCGGCCCCGCTCCTGCCGGAGCCCGCTCGGGGGGGAGCCACCCTCCCGGCCCGGCCCGCAACCGCCCGGCTGCGGCCACTGCACTGCATAACCCCCTGAACTGAGCCCTGTTCGCAGAGAGGGCGCAGCAGAGAGAGCAGAGTGAGGAGGGACCGCCCGCTGCCCCCTCCGTGGGCTGGCACAGCTGCACCGTCGGTCACTGCTCAACTGCACTGCCCGCCAGCCCAGTTTGTCCATGCGGGCAGCTGGAGCCACGGGGGAGGCGACCCCTTCAGGAGTTAGCCCCTTCAAGAGTCAGCCCCCCGTTCGGGCCCGCTTGAGAGACTGTAACCCTCCGCCGTGCGCCTACCTCGGCTCCGTGGCCCCATCTTGCTCCAGGTGGGCTAGGATCATGCATTTGAATGCTAATAGAGTTCTAATGGCCAAGGCTGCGCCCAGGCCTTTTTCATTGTTTTACAAATGACTCTCTTTTCTCTGGAACTCTACACCCCGGCGACACCACAGAGGCTGAGCCATGCAAAACAGAGTCCCCCCCCCGCCCAGGCCCTGGAGCATGACGGGAGCACATGTAGAAAGAAAAACTCCTCAAATAAAAAGACTAAACCCACAGAAGAAAAATTGGACAGCGACTCCAACCCAGGAAGAAGTAAAAGCATCCCCTAACCCTAGTTTAAAGATTTCTACCCTGTCGCCATGACTTCGAGGAGACCCAACAGATGTGACCCCCAGCCGAGTTTGAAGGCAAAGCAGGATTCTCAGGAAGTATCCCAAGGCGACGGAGCTACTGGCTGCTGTGCAACCCGTCGTGTTGTTGTGAAATTCTGCTGGACAGTCTCCGCCTGTTCCTGCTGCCAATCTTCAAGACAATCAGCAGACGACTCCCTCTATAGCTGATCTTTTTAATAAAGAGCTGAAAATTAATGAAGGCCTAGTTTCTGTTCTCTTCAGGGAACACTGGCACCAGGGGCTGCACATTACTCCCTGATGTGCTGAGGCCTGAGCAGCAGGGCTGACTAACGAGATGAAACCTGGGCACTGTATGACTGACATTATCAATATTATTTAGCTAAAAATAGATGACAAAGATGCAAACATAATGAAATTAAAGAGAGCTCACACAAGGAAGGAGGAAAAACACTTGTAGAGCTCAAAAGCAGAAACACTTTCAGTATGAGTGTGCACCAACATCTTGATTCTTTACATTTAGATTTTTTTCTTTGGATTTGATTTCATCCCCAACAGTCTAAGAAATAACATTATTCAATGTTTGTTCCTGTTGGTACATGGTTAGAATTTGTTATTGCTCTGTATGTGTGGCTTTGGCCACACTTGTGCAGATGTAAAATAAGCACTTGGATTTCTCCAGACACATAATGGGCAACGTGTTTCAGAAGCACCCTGCGGATAAACTGCTGCTCTCCTGTAGATCTCCAGTAGTGCTGAGTTTTAGATAGTGGTTGAAGGGTTTAACCACCTTCACTGTGGGGAAGGTTGATGGACTCCTGAGGACTGTGGTGATGGTGCTGCCTTGTGCGTCTGGATAGAAACTAGTGGAAAAGCAAGGCCCTGAAGCAACCAGGACCCTCCTGAGAGGGCCACCAGCGCTGCCCCTCTGCCAGCAGCAGTGCTGAACACATCCACCCTCCTCTCCCAGACTTGACCAGTGCTGTGGCAGGCAGAGGGAGCTGCTTTGAGAAAATGGAATCTTGGCCTTGCCTCCATCAGGTACCAACCTCTTTCTCTACTAGGCAATGTGCCTTCACATGGAAAGATGAGTCCTCAGGTGCTGGGCCTTGCAGGCTCTTCCCTTGAAGTGGGAGTACCACCTCTACTTTTATTCTGGTGGCAGCTTGGTTACTCCCTGGGTGACACGGCCAGGCTCCCCAGCCCTGCAGTTAAAAATTGTCCCACAGACCCCCAGAGTGAATCATGGACAGTTAAGAAATACTCCAGCAGGTGAGGCTGGTCTGAACAGCTGCATCCTGGGTGTTGCTTTGCTGTCTCCCATCTCGCAGCTCTGCAGCCAAGAGGCCTCTGTGGTCTGTAGCAACCCACTTGGCCCACGTGGGACGACTCAGGAAAGGCAGCCAGAGCAGGACATACTGGGGACCAAGTGCAGCAGCTATGTCTAAATGTTGTGAGGTCCAGAGACACTGAGCAGTACAGCCACCCCATGTCACACCCATGTGTGCTGGTTTAGCACAGATGGTGAAGTGCAATAGGTGAATTCCTTTAAACTGACAACCAAAATAGCCAATTGCATGTAGGGATCCACCTCTGGGAAACACACAGCCTTAAAAGTTGGAAGGAAAGGTGGGGTCGCTCTCTTTCTTCTGGCTTCACAGGAGGTAAGGCAGTCCTGGCTCTCTCTCCTTTGGAGGTGGGGCTGGGACGGCCAGGCCTGCCTAGGCCCGGGCCTGGACTTCCATGGGAGGCCCGCCTGGCCCGGGGACTCCCAGGCCGGGGGAGGGGATGATGGGTCCCCATCCC
>VXBB01013901.1:0-24892 GCA_013399915.1 Illadopsis cleaveri | reverse complement strand
ACCCCGCCCATGCACTGGGACCCCGCCCACTCTTCTGTCCACTGCCAATATGCCCGCCCACCAACTAAAACCCCGCCCACTCTGGCTACCCTCATAGTCACGCCCGCAAACCCTGCTCCCACCCATCGCCTCGCCCCTACTGTTCTGCTGCCACCGTAGTCCCGCCCACTTTTCCACTGGACTCCGCCCCACGGCTAGGGCCTCTCCCTATCGCGCATGCGGGTCCCGCTTCGTCTGGCTATCCGTGGTTGCCGCCGTAGCGATGTCGGCGCGGGGCCCGTTTCGCGGCCCGCCCTCCTTCCCGCCGCCGCTGCGCTTCGGGNCGTCGCGGCAGCGCGGCCGCGGCAGCTTCCCCGCCGCCACTTGGTGGAACGGGAAAGAGAGGACGTCGGTGGGCTCCGGGCAGTGCCGGTAGGCGCCGTTCAGACGCTGCATCAATGCGTTGCCGGCGCAGACCAGCCCCACATCGAAGCGGGAGGCGCCCAGGGCGGCGCGCAGGGCGCACACAGCGCGGCGGAGATGGGCTCGGCCAGGGTGGCGGCTCCGCCAGCCTCCCCTTTGCGCCCGCCGCCACCTTCGCGCCGCCCTACGCGCTAAGCCAGGCGCCGGCCCCGGCGGGGAACGCGGGATTCAGCTTCAGGCCGCACACCAGCCTGAGCGGCTTCCCGACCTCCAACGAAGCGTCGGGTGGCGGCAGCGGTGCCTTCACGGCGCCCGAGTTCCGCTTCAAGGCGCCCGAGAGCGCCGCCGCCTTCAAGCCGGTATCCGGCGGCGAGGCGGAGAAGGGCCCGGCTGGCCCCGCTGCCTTTGCTTTCTCGTCGCCCTTCGGCTTCGCGTCTGAGACGGGCCCTGAGGCGGCGGTGGCACGGGAGCCTTTCTCGTTCTCGCGTCCCACCGCTGCTTTGGGGCGGCCAGAAGAGAGAGGCCCGAGGGCGCTGCTGGAGGATCCAGGGGAGCTGCCGTCCAAGGGGCTGAAGCGGAAGGAGGAGAGGGAGCGCTCGCCGTGGCGGGCGGCGGCGGCAGGCGGGCGGGCGGCGGCGCCGCCGGAGAAGCGAGCAGTGATGCTGAGCCGGCCGCGCGGCGGGATCCTATTCGGCCGCACGCTGGAGGATTTGCTGCGCAGCCAGGCCCGCGAGCAGCGGGAGCGCGGGGATGGCCCCGAGGCCGAGCGGGGACCCACCGAGGAGCTGCCGCTGGCCGAGGCCCGGGAGCCCGCCCGAGAAGGTGGGCGGGAGTCTGGTGGGGCAGCCCGGCCGCCCTGGTGTCTCCCCGCTTGCTGACTGCTGTCGTGTTCCTTCTCGTCACAGATGCAGCCCCCGCCGCCCCTGCTCGCCGGAGCCGCGGCAGCGAGAGCACGGAGGGGCTGGGGGGCCTGCCAGCCACGGAGCTGACGGCCGTGCAGTGCAAGAACATCCCTGACTACCTCAATGACAGGACTGTGCTGGAAAAACATTTTGGCCAGTTCGTAAAAGTTCGTCGGGTCATGACCAGGCGTAATAAAAAAATGGCTGTTCTCCACTTTTTTGATCATGTGAGTATCAGAAGTGGTATAATTCTTGGGAGTGTTCAGCCTGGAGAAGTCTCCATGGATACCTTTGAGCCCCTTCCAGTGTCTAAAGGGGTCTACAATAAAGAGGGAAAGCAACTTTTTACAGGGACAGGACAAGGGGAAACAGGGTAAACTAAAAGAGGAGTTAGATGTTAGGAAGAAGTTATTTGAGGGTCATGAGGCCCTGACACAGGTTGCCCAGAGAAGGTGTGGCTGCCCTATCCTTGGAAGTGTCTGAGGCCAGGTTGCATGGGGCTTAGAGCAGCCTGGTCTAGAGTGGAAAGTGTCCCTGCTCAAGGCAGGGGGTTGTAGCTGGATGGCCTTTCAGGTCCCTTCTTCCAACCCAAACCAGTGTCTGATTCTATGAAGAAGGACTTAAATCTGAGTGCTTGGCGTGGGTCCAGCACTGATGAAAACACACTCTTGTTTGTAGAAAAGCAGCATTTTTTTTTTTGTGGAGACCAGTTCAGCTGATTGCGTGTGGGTCTTAAGTGAGGTTTAAAATACAGCAACCAGAATTTTTCGGGAATCACTAAACGTTTCTGTGGCAAAAACTGTGCTGTGCATTTTGGTGTTGTGATACCAATAGGTTTCCATGCTCTGCTTTTGTTTTCTTTCAGGCCTCTGCAGTTCTTGCCAGAAAAAAAGCAAAAGAGTTGCACAAAGACATAGTAACATTTTGGCAAAAGAAGAAAACAAGTAAGTCTGTGTTTCCAGACTACTGGATGATGTCTAAATAGTGTGTCAGCTGCTCTTTTGTCCCCTGATGTGCTGAGGATGATACCTAAATTATCATTATTATTATTAGGAGATATCATGGTTGAATCCTTAATGCAGTCACATAAAAGCCATAAGGTGATGTTCAGCTTTGTGCTTCTGTCGAGAAGTAGGATGTTCTTTGGGGATGTAAGAAAACCCACTCTGAAATGCTTTGCTGCCTGCCTCAGGTCATGGACTGGGATGTGGACTTGCGGCTTTCAGGAGGTTCTGAGAACCAACCTAAGGAAAGTGACCTGAGAATCTCTGCAGTGTCTGCTGAGGTTGCTGTTTTGTGGGTGAATAGTTAGACGCTGTTTGAACCAACAAAGAGAACAACCTACCGAGTTTAGGAGTGGGAAGCCTGGATTCCAGACCCTGCTTGGGATGAGGGCAAGAGGAGATTGTTCAGTCCCCAAGGGAATACTTATAATGTCAAGTGCTTCCCTTTCTTTAGCTCCATGAGTGCAGTGTGTATGCCTGTGAGATCCTAGTCTAGGGGTGCACTTCAGCTGCCAGCAGATGGATGGTTCACCTCAGCTTTGACCAGCCACAGACTTGCCTTCCATAAAACAAAAGATGCCGAGTTGTCTCCTTGAGAATTAACACCTTAAGCAGCAGCTCTAGAGCTACCTCTTTGCCTGAGTGATTTTATCATGGTGTTATGTCTGTGGCAGCATGTGTGGCAGCATTCTGAAATAACTGCTCTGGGAGGGTTTAAGAAATCCAGCTGGTGGAAAAATTGTCTCTGGAAGAAGAAATTCTCCCTTCCTGTAAGTGTTAACTCATGCCAACCTCAGTCTAAGCTTGGGTATGTGAAATAAATACTTTCAGTAGGAGCACTTGAAGTTGTGTTTTATGCAGGTGAAATGCATTTCATATCCCATAGGGAGCTACGACTTGTGGATTATATCGCAAACCTGAGAGAACTGTGTTTCAGTTGAGGATCAGACTTCATTTACTGATAATTACAGTTATTGCGAAGTGATATTGTCTTGAAAACTCCTTATTCTTTATAGTGCAATGACCTTGATAGCAATTGGTGGAAGCTTGGTACAGCTCTGAGTACAAGTTGTTGTGGAAGTTTTGCATGCATGTACAAAACT
The DNA here is from genome assembly GCA_013399915.1 of Illadopsis cleaveri. Lineage (NCBI taxonomy): Eukaryota > Metazoa > Chordata > Aves > Passeriformes > Timaliidae > Illadopsis > Illadopsis cleaveri. The sequence goes on along the minus strand of VXBB01013901.1, from coordinate 21,481 downwards.
GGGAGTCTTAGTTTTCTTCACCACCTCCATGGGGTCAAGAAAGAGCTGTTGCTTAAACTGCTTGGCAGGTACCTGTTTTCATATTTACATGTCATTTCAGGTCCAGCAAAAAGAGAATTTTCATCAAAGGAGAAGAAAGCAGGTGAAGATGAAGGAAGGCAAAGCAGTGAAGAGCAAAGCTATCAGCATTCCCCTCTTAGAAAACCTCTAATACGTACTTCTGCCAGCAGTGTCATGCCTGGGAGAAGGTATGTCCTCTGCTCTGGGAATCCACCTGACAGGAGAGGGGGAGCTTGGAGAAAAATGGTGATCACTGTGTGCCAAATACTTGCGTTCTCTTCAGGGAGGCTGCTTCCCCTCTTTTCTGGTTTGTCTGAATTAGGAGCACTCAGCTGTCACACTTTGTCAGAAGGATACTTCTAATGGCTTATTAGGATCTTTTACTTTGGTTTCTTGATTTTGTTCAAAAAAAGCATCTCAGTACGAGGCATGAGAGAAGTGAACAAACAGTGCAGAGCCCAGCTAGGACCGAGCAGTAATGACACTGTTTGTGGTCATGATTCAATGAGCTTCTGAAGCAAGCAGTTTCCTTAGGAGGCAGTTAGAGTTCTGTGGGATGTCTCCTTTTTGGAGTAGTTTGGGTCATTGTCTCACTTCAAATGATCAGTCTTCCTGGTTTGTGGCAGTCACAGAAGTGGCAAGGTTGTCATCTTTGTCATACCTCAGTGATGTGTCTGGTTTGTCAAAAGTCATTTGGTACGTATAGCCATATAACTATAAAATTAGTAATATGTTGTGAAGGACTTGATTTAAAAAGCATATTTTTACTTGACTATGTAAAATCTTTAAATATCTGTTGCTATAGAAAGCACTTTGGGTTTGTCTCCATACCAGCAAGCCAGTTCCTAGCTTAAAATACAAACTGCGGGGCCATAGTGATGCAAAATGCTACCAGAGCCATCAATTTCTGTCCCCTCTATGACGCTTTCAGTAATATTTTTTGTGTTAGTACTTTCTCCACAATGCCAGTGCTCTTGGCAGTGTTGTCAGGACAGTGCTGAGGATTTAACCAGATAACTCCCAGTGTTGGTGTTAGCTCAGCACATCCATTATATTGTTCACATTTCCCTGTGAACAAAATACTCTTCTAAACAGATGCTAAAGAACAGTGAACTGATTAAGACCAGGGCATGCACTAAGGTATTATTATTGATAAAAAAGTCTTCTGTTTTTAGTTCTCCAGCAAAGAAGCCTGGCCTTCGAAAGGCGCTGCAGTTTGAAGCAGAGCTGTTTGATTCCAGTTCTGAAGGTCAGAACTCAGAGGGCTTGGGAGCTTCGCTGTTGTCTCTCAGTAACCTGGTGGGATTGGTGGCTGAGACATCTGAAGAGAGATACAGGCTCTTGGACCAGAGGGACAAAATCATGCGACAAGGTAATTAATATAAGCTAATGAACGTGACATTTGCTTCTCTGCTGGAAAGAAGTAAGTGTTTGGGTTTTGTGGCAAAGCTGTTGTGATACTATGGAAATGGCTTAAAAGAGAGTTTAATGTGGAGCAGCCTATAAAATACTCTCCTAGTATATTATTTTCTGTATTTTTTTTCCTGTAAAACACACAAATCTGTTTTACTTATTGCACATGGAATGTCTTGTGTAAAGGAAAGGGAAAAATATCCATCTTCTGTGATGATGGACACATAGGGAGATCTGCATCTCTACAGACTCTCTTTAAAGAAAGTTACCCAAAGCCTTAACTGCAGTTCATAGAACCACAGAATTGTTTGAGTTGGAAGGGGCCCTAAAACTCATTCAGTCCCACCCCCCTGGCATGGGCAGGGACACCTTCTACTATCCCAGGTTGCTCCAAGCCCCATCCATTCTGGCCTTGAACATTTCCAGGGGTGGGGCTACTACAGCTTCTCTGAGCAACTTGTGCCAGTGCCTCTAGTATTTCTCCAAATTCAAACTATTACACAGCTGAAAATTATTTCAAGAAATGCCCTTTTGTTTCACGGTGATGGTTGTAACACCTTCCATGCTGTTCTTGCAGTTTCAGAACTGATCCTATTTCTAATTTAAGATCTTATTTTTAATACTGACAAACTTCTTGTCCACTCAATGCAGAATTTTGAAATTGCTGTTTCTTAGGACACAAAACATTGGATATCTTTTAAAAGCTTTAGTCTTTTCAGCAAAACTTGCAATATGTCCAATAGTTGGACAGGCTTCAGAGTGGTGAGAACCTCATCCTTCTGAATTTCTGACTATATCAAGGTTTGGGTACAGCCTTGCATGCTCAGGGCTGTTTTGACACATTGGAGTAATAGCTTCTTGTGAAGAAAAAAAAACCCCAAACCCAAGAGGTGCTTAGTTTTTGTTCAATTATTTCTGGTTTTGTTGTTTTTTTTAGCTCGAATAAAAAGAACTGATCTTGGCAAAGCAAAAACTGTTGTTGGCACTTGCCCAGATATGTGTCCTGAAAAGGAGCGTTACATGAGGGAGACAAGAAACCAGCTCAGCATCTTTGAATTGCTTCTAGGAACTGACAAGGTATGAGATTCCCAAGATATCAGTATGCCTGATGCTCATTGGAGCTGTCAGTATTGTTTAGCTGATTACAGGGGTAAATCTGTTGCAAAAATTCTATAGGCTGTTTAATTATTACCTTTCAATTCCCCATTGAAAAACAAGATTTGCTTTTTCACTCTGTTACGTCTTTTATTCAGTGATTTAGAACTATAGTTCTAAAGCTGTAATTACATATTATATGTAATTATAGCTGTATATTGTCTTAAAGGTTATTAGTTTGAGACTAAGTCAACACTTCAATAGTCTGCTCCTTACAGAAGTTAAAGGCATGGGTGGGATGAAATCCTCTTCACTGCTGGGAAGTTGTATGTACTTCTTGGGTTTTGATTCTTTTCCTCACCTCTTGCAGGTGGATCATGCAGCAGCAATCAAGGAATATAGCAGGTCTTCAGCCGATCAGGAGGAACCTTTGCCCCATGAACTGAGGCCGTCTGAGGTGCTGAGCATGACCATGGACTATTTAGTGACAAATATTATGGATCAGGGAGAAGGAAACTACCGAGAATGGTATGACTTTGTCTGGAACAGAACTCGTGGAATAAGAAAGGTAAGCACTGTGGATGGAGGTGGTAGGTGATAAGACGCAAAAGATCGCATCATGCTGTAAAAAAAGGAAGCGAAAAGCAGTAGTTGTTGAAACGTTTTGAATTGCAGAGTGACTCAAAGCACAGTGAAATGGGTTATCCAGAGGTAGTGCCAGGTGACTGTGCTCTTCAACTAGTTTAAAAATACACGTAATGTATTCTTTTTTATTCTGTTAGGATATAACCCAGCAACACCTCTGCAACCCGCTGATGGTGTCTCTGATTGAGAAGTGCACTCGCTTTCACATCCACTGTGCTCACCACTTGTGTGAAGAGCCCATGTCCTCCTTTGATGCCAAAATCAACAATGAGAACATGACTAAATGCCTGCAGAGCTTAAAGGAGATGTATCAGGACTTGGCTAACAAGGGGATTTACTGCAAGAGTGAAGCAGAGTTCCGAGGTTATAATGTCTTGCTGAATCTCAACAAGGGCGATATTCTCAGGTGAGAACAAGACATCACTTGTTTTCTCTCTTTACCTCTGAGATTGTAATGCTCTTGATTTTAATTCCATGCTCTTACAGGTTGCTGTTGAATTCTGATTGTTCAATACTGAAGCAAAAGTTTTGTCCCTGTCTTTTGTCTCCACAGAGAAGTTCAGCAATTTCATCCAGAGGTTAGAAACTCGCCTGAAGTTAGATTTGCAGTTCAAGCTTTTGCAGCATTAAACAGCAACAATTTTGTGAGGTTTTTCAAGCTTGTGCAAGCAGCTTCCTATCTGAATGCCTGCCTCTTACACTGTTATTTCAACCAGGTGAGGAAAAAAACAGATGGATATTTTTAGAAGTACTGATGAGTAAGACAGTCAGGGATTTGGGGGTAAATCAGCAGAAAACTTAGTAGATATTGAGTCTTAAAAATAATGGTACTGTTTCTTTAGAAGTGTTAAAAATTATCAGGACCTTTCTACTGTGATATGAAAGGCAAATACTGATATGTTCTTTTTTTCTTGTAATTGTGTACAAATAAATATTTCCCTGAAACATAATTGGGAAGCAGAGAAGGAGGCCTAGGAGTCTTGCAAAGCAAATATGAGCCTGCACTTTCAGAAGACCTTGCAAGGTGTTTTTTCTGCACAAGAATCACAAAGGGATACGCTCAAAACAACTATCATGAAAGAGAAATAGAAACTAAAAAGCAAGTGCTTAGAATTTAAAAAGAAAGTTGCAAGTCTAAATAACAGTTTGTGTGAATACTTGATGACAAAGTATTGGTGTATTTAAACATGATTCTCACATTTATTGTACACTTTATAGTTTATTTTGGTTCTTTCCTAGTGGTTATGTAGCTTTTTCTTTTCCCCTAGATTCGTAAGGATGGTCTCAAATCCCTCAATATTGCCTACACTGTGAGCACCCAGAGAAGTACAGTGTTCCCCTTGGACCACCTGGTCCGAATGCTGCTGTTCAAAAACTGCGAGGAGGCAACTGATTTTATAAGTTACTATGGCCTGAGTGTATCAGATGGGTAAGTGTGAGGAAAATGATGCCTGGGGAAGGGTAGCCTGATGCTAAGCAAAGGGGTAATATGGGGGAGCTGCTTCTGAAGGGTGGAACCAGATAAAGAACGGGCCAAGAGCAGAAGATGGGTCTCTGTAGGAAATAAGGACACAGTTCTGCTTCATGGGAAACTGGCATTATAGTGATGCCTGTAGGGTGGGATGAAGCTGAACAGTGCAAACTAGCTGTTAGAGGATGTTGGAAGACAGCACTGCAGAGATATGTGTTTGCCATGAAAATCCATGCATTGTAAGGTATGTTCATCCAAACTTGGGATATTGAGAGACTGGAAAAGGAAGAAAAACCCTCGAGAATGCCAGTTAGTCATCTGTTCCTGTCAGCATTCTGTTTTGAAACAATAAGTTTCAGAATTGAAAGCCTGTAAGTTGCTGGAGCTTTGAGGACATATGCCTGGTTGTTACTTTTGTTTTTCCCCAGGGGTTATGTGGAGCTGAATCGCTTGGCTTTCCTGGAGCCAGACGGATTACCCAAACCACGGAAATCCCCGTTTGTCAGCCAGAAGCTCACTGTCTCTGTTGGGGAGGTTGTGAATGGGGGGCCCTTGCCCCCAGTGCCCCACCACATGCCTGTGTCCAGCTTCAATGGGCAGAACAAGTACATTGGCGGAAGCACCTCCGTGGATCAGGCCGGCAGTAGCCAAGAACCCAGTGTGGAAGCAACAGGTGAGAGCAAACCTGCATTTTAGGTACTGCTCAGAACACACTGTCGAGGCAGCTCTGTGAGCAGGTTTATTATACAAAGCAGAAACTGTGTCTCAGAGATTGAAACCGCGTTGAAATTTAGATGTAAGGAAAAGATTACAATTTAAATTATAAAGGAATCACAGAATGGTTTGAGTTGGAAGGGACCTTGAAGCTCATCAAGTTTCAACAGCCCTGACGTGGCCGAGGCACCTTCCACTAGACCAGGTTGCCGAAGTGTATTTAGGTATCTGCAAAAGCCAAGAACAACCTGATTAATAAAACACATTTCCCAATTCAGCAAATTCTCTATTGAGGCAAATTTTGCCAACATAAGTGAAATAGCAAATGTTGGACTGCTTCAGAAAACCAACTTCCCTTTGCAGTTTGCATGTTTTTTATTTGCAGCTGTTTGTTGCCACTGTGTGTATAAACATGTCAGTTTTCAGGTTAACTGAATGTGTGCTTTTCTGTCCTTGCTGGAAGTACAGATAGTGTGTGTAGGTGTCAGGTGTGCCTGACTTAAAACAGTTGCTTTGTTGGAAATACATGTGCTTGGTAATGGGGGTAATGTGCAATTGAATGTTTAAATAAGTGTAAATTAGTTTCTATTATATATTTTCAACTTTAGGGCAACAAGCTGCTGTTACGGATTTATTTTATGACCTGCTGAGTTTTATCAAACAAGCCAGTTTTTTGGAGATAAAATTTGCCTGTTTGTGACTGATCTGGTTTCCTTAATTTTTCTCCTCTTCCCTCCCAAGAAGGAAGAGTGGAAAGCAGAGGTGTGGATTTAGAGGCCACAGCAGCGAAGGTCCAGCCCCCACCTCATCTTCTGCCCTCGCTGTTGCCTCGTCAGCTGATGCCAGTCCTGCCCTCTGCACAGCCCATCTCCCAGCCTGCTGCACAGCCTGAGCCTCCCCATTCAAAGCCTCAGCCTGGCTACTCGGACACGGTAGGGAAATCTAAACCCATCAGGAAATATTTGGGAAAGATCTGTGAAATATAACAAAAGGTAACCAAGCTCTTACAGTATTCCATTTTTCTGGAACATGCATGTAGTTCAAATGAGACATGACAAAGTTTCTTCCTGTGTGTACATGACCATTAATGCTGGGTCTTGAATGTGCACCCCATCTACCTATGCTGTTTTTCTCCCACACGAGTTTTTGTGTGCTGATGCTGAACCAGTCTCAGTGTCTCATTGCTTTGTACAGTACAGTTGCCATATTCTACCTAGATAATGGCAAATTTCATTTGTGAAGGGTAGACCTGATAATTTGGAATTAAATGAGCTAGACTGGAAGTCTAAAGTGAGAAAATAGGATTCTCTCCTCATTTATGGTTTCCTGAATTGATTTGCCCATATTTAGTACAAAAATCTGCTTTTGTTTATGGGCTATTATTAACCTTTTTAGATAGTCTAAATAGTCTGAAGTTTGCAGGCTGTTGTGTTTAGTTAAGTTGGCTCAGTTTGTAAGCAGAAATACAAATGCTGCTATGAATTACAGTCAGTTAAGCAAGGCTGGAGAGCCTTACGCCCAGTTTACTCCTGAGAAGGACTGCACCTTGGTTCAGCTTCTTCCTCTGCTGTGTTGCAGGACATTGCCGAAGTGGTGGATGGGCTGGTGCATGATGTCCTCAAAGGAGAGTGCAGAGAAGTGGGAAGAGCAGGAGCGGCTTATGTGGCTGCTGCCATCTGGTAAAGAGCATTTCTTGCAGGTTCTCCTGGAGTCTGTCACCACAGCTGCCCCTTGCCATAGCAGCACCTTGTGTGAAGATGGTAAAACTAAGCACTGCCAGGTCTGTGATAGAGAGCTGTGTTACTGATGCAGTAGAAGGGAAAGCAGACCTTTCTTCAGATGTCTGTCACATCCCAGCTCTAGCCTAAGGGAAGGCTGACCCAAACCTCTGGAAGCTTTGCTTGGCAAGAAGCCTCTGTCACGGAAGGGATGGTGCCCAAAGGGGGGCAAGAGGAGCAAGGCCAGATCTGGCTGCTTCTCTGCTTCTGATAAATTTCCTCTCCAGGGCAGTCAGTAGAGTTGTAGATGTGGGATGTGACCCAAACAGTTGTTATTCCACCACTGTTTGATAATTACTGAATGGGGACAGCTGACCCAGACTGACTAAAGTCCATTCCCTGTGATGTCATGGTCAACAATAAAACTGGTTTAGAGGAAGTGGCTTTCAGGGTGTACATTGATTGGATAGTATCTGGGTATTGCTCTTCCCATGGGAACTGATGACTGGCTGCATTTACTTTGCTTGATGGGGGAGTGAGCCTTTATGTATTAGAGTGTGTTTATTTCCATCCATGAGTTTTCATTTTTTCTTCCTACTTTCTTCCCTGTCCCAATGTGGGGAGGGGAGTGAGCCAGTATCAGTGTTGGTGCTTGGTTAATGGCTGGAGTCAGCCCACCACAGAGAGCAAGGTGTAGCTGAGAAAAGCATAGACTTGGGGCTTTGAATGAAAACATTCTGGATTTGAGAAGAGCTTTGCTGTTTCTGCACAGTGCCTCAGAGGCCACCTTGGAGGAACTTGTGACTGAGGTGATGGGGGAGATCCTCAGAGAAGTGGCTGGAAACATGCTTAGTGTGGAAAGGCAGCGTGTCCAGGAGGAACGGCGCAGAGTGGAGGAGGAGAGGTGAGGCGCTACTTTGGCTGTAGGGCAGGGTGGGTTGGAAACACCCCGGACAATGTAAGGACACCTGGTGCCAGCCTGAGTCCTTATGCCTCTGCTCAAACTCAGTGTCTTTCTGCCACGGTAGCAGAACCGGTCTCACCTTGAACTCTCCTGGGACTGTGCAGACAGGGTTCCCCTCTGCATTCTCATGTGATCTGCTGGTTGCCTCAGAGCCATGGTGAAAATGGTGGGTGGGAATTTTAGGAACTTTTATTTACCCAGACCTTCCAGAGAGGGACATGCATCTGCTGTATGCAGGAGCTTTTCCTTCTGAGTGAGCTACTTGTTTGTAGCTTATTGGGGTAAGAATAAATAGAATTCTAGTATGGCTTGGTTTGGAAAGGACCGTAAAGATCATCTGGTTCCAAGCCCCAGCCATGAGCAGGGATGCCACTCACTAGATCAGGTTGCTTAAGGAACTCAATTGTCGTTTGTGGTTTTGAGGGAAACCTAGCTCCATGCAAAGCTGTTCATTTAGAAACCAGATAGTGGGAAATAATTTTAGGTGAATTAGCTGTTTAGCTGTTTGACACTGCATGTAGTGCTTGTGTAGCTAAGCAGCAGTTTTGCCAGTGTAAATTTTTTCATTTGTGTAAATCTTTTCTCTATCCTTCCAGGCAAAAGCAGGAAAGAGAAGAGTTAATAAAGCAGTTGAGCCAGTTGCTGAGTATGGAATTAATAGAAGAAGTAATAAAAGAGGGTGTTAAAGAAGCTTCAGCTAATGAGTTTAGGTATGTACAATATGCTGCATGCTGTAGTTTGCTTTCCCAAGGATTTCCTAAGTGTCATGGGCTTCCCTGTTGGCATCTCAGCCCATTCACTTGGCATCTGCTGGAGATCTTCACCTCAGCAGTCTTTGTTTTATTTGGAACCAGATGTGCCTTAGAAAGGGACCGGCAAGCCCGGATTGCCCGGTGTTTAGAAGAAGTGTGTGGCCACTTCATGGAGCTCTTTCTGGGGGATGAGATTTTCCAGATTGCCAAGGAAACCCTTCAGGAGCTCCAGTGTTTCTGCAAGTACTTACAACGGTGAGTTACTATCCTGGGACGTGGCTGCTTCTCTTGGGAGCATTGGCATGGAGCAGTTAATAGAGATGGAACTAATGCTGTCTGGTTGTGTTCTTTTTGAGACAGTTTTTTCTGTCTTATCTCTATGATAAAGGTAGACCTTACAGTCTTAGTACCAGCCTCTGCTAAATTACTGTACGTGGGGAGGGGATCACACCTTGTTGTAGTCAGGTAATGAGCTTGGTAGAGATTGCAGCTTCATTCTGTGTAGAAACTTGTCATAGTTTAGCCTTGTATTCTTTCTGCTGATCACTGGTTTTCCTGCACATATGCTTAGTGTGTTGTGGTTGTTGTGGTGTTCATTATACAAATATCTTGTGACAGAGGTCTGCAGAAGAGTTCATGAACATGACCTATTTATCTGTTCTCTTCCAAAGGTGGAGGGAAGCAGTGGCAGCTCGGACAAAGTTGAAACGTCAGATGAGGGCATTTCCAGCTGCTCCCTGTGGCTTGGATTCCAAACATCAACTGAAAGCACTGTCCCCCAGTGCAGAGTGGCCTATAGCCATGGAGAACTTGTGCAAGAGATTTGTAAACCTGGGGAATGGAGGAAAGCTGGGAATCTCTTGCACGAGGTAAGGATACTTCCAGTGGCATCAGCTGGCAATCTGGTTCATATTTGGAAGATAAGTTACCAAAAATTCTTCTATTGTGAATGTTAGTGGATTTGCAGAACTGTTTATTTTTAAATAACTTCCAAAACACTTTATCCACAAGTGCCATGACCAAGACTGAAAATTCAAATAAATTCTTCTCTTAACAGCAACATTTTGAGGCTTCTCTAATATTTCCTAGGCCTCAATGTTCTTAGATCTGTTTAAAGTACCTGTTTTATACCAAAAAATACAGTCAACAATATCTTATTTCCAGATTGAACTTGCTGAGAAAAAAGACAGTGCATGAAATTAAAGTTCAGCACTTCTACCAGCAGTTGGTAAGGTAGGCTGGGGTTTGGTTCTTTTTTTCTTTAGAAGCAAGCTGCAGCAGATGTGCCAGAGATCCCAGAAAGGGCCAAAAGGTATGGCTAGCCATGCCTGAATGTCCACTTGCAGCCTTGCTTCTGAGAGTATTTTGGAATAAGGGGAACAGGAAATAGGAATAAGGGGAACTGTCACTGGACAGTTTGGGTTGGAAAGGACTTTAAAAGTAATTTTGTCCATTCCATTCCCCCTGCCATGGGTAGGGACACCTTCACTAAATTAATGAAGGTGTTGGGCCAGATGATCCTCCTGGGTGTAATTTTAAGGATCTGATTGGTATTATGGGGTGTGACTTTGTACCTGAATGGGATGGGGCCTGGGATGGGCTATGGGGGGAGAGGAGTAAACGAGCTATCAGTGACCTGGCTTGTAGTTGGAAAATACTGATCGGGATGTTTGAAGTGCAGCAGGAGGTCTGGCTCCTCATGCTCTCCAGTGGCCTGGGTGTGTGTTGGATCAGCTTTCACATGTGTGGAAGTGAAGCAGTACACATGTTCTCCTGAAATCTCCAGAGTAAGGCTCGTGTCAGGTTTAGCCGCTGCAGTTCCTGAAGGATGAGCAACAGATCCAAAGAATTAACTGGTCACTATTTACAGTATTGTAACTTGTTCAGTGCAAGACAGACATTCCTCAGGTAGGAAAGAGCCCTGGGGCGGATCTTTTCACCAGATTTCTGTCTCTCTTTAAGTGATTTAGCTTGGACTCCCCTGGATCTCGTCTCGTTAATCACGGAACATATTCCAGTTAAACAAGAACAGGTTTTTTGGAAGGCGCTCTTGGTTTTGCCCAGTGATGATGAATATTCCAAGGATGATCCCAATAGGTACATTGAAGAGCTGGTTGCTGGGTCCCTTTCTCAAACAGGGCAGACTTCTTTTAATTTAGGTAGAAGAAAATTAGTAATACACAGTCCTTGATGTAATTTTGCCTGTACCATGTCAAATTTCCAGTTTGTTTTTTTCCCTCCAGAGCACTCTAAACAATATAGCTGAAATTTATTACAGTGATCTCTATTTTTTAACATTGTTTAATTCCTTTTGCTCATACTGAAAACAAAACCTTGATAGATGATAATTTCATTAAAATGTATAGCTGCTTATTAGGGCTATTTATCATAACCCAAATATATGGGATTATCATAGATTGTGGTATCTTAGAGATGCTGATACTAAAACCCTAAAATGCCAGTTTTGACCACAAAACCCACCAAAGCCCTCTTTTTTGTTTGCTAGGATACTGATGGATTGGTTGAAAGCCAAGTTTATGGGACACAAAACCTGCGAGAAAAATGTTTCACATACAGAAGGCAAAATTAAAACGCTGACGTTATTTAGTTCTCCTGGCATGCAGGGGAGCAGAAGCATTAAAGTTAGTGTGTGTATAAAGGTACGTGAGAACAATTCCATGATATCTAAGAGGCCATAAAAGCATGGTGAGCTCTTTTCCAGTGGATATTGTGTCCTATCAGATGGAGGAAGATGATACTGGGAGGGATAGGGTTGTTGAAAAGGTCTGAAAAAAGATGGATTTTTTTGTTGTTGTTTTCGATCAGCTGAGAAATACCTGCAGTAGTAGAACCTGAATCATCAATTCCTGGTCCCAAAGCAGGTGCTGAAGGGCACTTCTGTACTCAGGTCATCTATCAGACACATCCATGTTGGCCTGACAACAGCTTGTTGTCTTAGGTTGTGTAGAGCTTCTGGAAAAGAATGCCAAAGCTGAATGGCAGTGACGATAAACTGCAGATTTTGGGTTGGAAACAGCTTTGTTTATCTACATTACTGTTGTCATCTTTGTTGCCTGTCTAGGTGGCACATGGTGCACTCTCTGACTCGGAGCTTGATATGGCTGAGACACAAAAGGACTTGCTTGGGACCAGTGGCCTTGTTCTTCTCCTACCCCACCGAGTTAGGAGTGAAGATGTTGCAGAAGATGATGTTTACTGGCTTTCAGCTTTGCTGCAGCTGAAACAGCTGCTTCAGGCCAAACCTTTCCACCCCATAGTTCCCCTGGTGGTTCTAGTTCCCAGTCAGGAAGAGGAGGCTGTTGAGAAAGAAGTAGAAGATGGTATGTAATTGTTTTTGTGTCTTGAAACAATGAATATTTAGGGCTGCCCCAAGTAGAAGTGTTGTGGCTCGTGCAGCCTCTCAGTTACCGCATCCACTAAAGGGAGAGGCTGTAGAGCATGTGAAGTACAGCACATCCCACCGCTTTCCTAAAACTCCTTTCCTTAAGAGCTCACCAGTTTTGGCCTCCAGTTCTTTCACACACAATATTTGATCCTGAGAGTCTGTGGGCAAAGATGGAGGGGAGCAGCAATGCAGTGAATGTAATGCAGAAAATGTGGTTGAAGGATGTGTGTTCTTTCTCTGTGTACATGATGAGTTTTCTTATTTTTTAAGGTTTGATGCTCCAGGACTTGATTTCAGCCCATCTTATTTCAGACTACACTGTTGTAGAGGTCCCAGGCTCTGTCAATGACTTAGAAGGCACCAGAAGGGTAAGAACAGCAAGATACAGAAATTATTTTCCATTATTTGTGACTGTTTTATTTTCACTGACTAGAGATCAGTGGCATTNGAAAAGAAAAAAGAAAAAAAGTAATACTGAAAACTGCACTGAGACCAAAATTCATGGATTACCTAAACCCACTCTTGTCTGCCCTGCCTGTGTCGCTGCCCAACAGAGGAGTACTGGTGGTGGGTAAACCTTTTTATCCTTAAGCTCTTAGTCCTAAAATGCTGAAGACCCTTTGTAGCTATACTGGCTGCTGTGAGATCATCCAGAGTTATCCCATCTTGGTGGATGAAACTGAGATGCCTCTACCTCGCATGTTCTGTACACAAACACAATCATACGAGATCTCTCCCTGACAAGCCCAGAGTGATGCTTCCCCACAAACCCTCACAACTTGGGTCTGCACTTCAAGGACTGCCATGATCAGACATGATATAGTCACCCTGGGGTAATTTCTATGAATCTGTCCAATTTTTCCTGGATAACTTTTCAACAACCCCAGCATCCTGCAGCAGGGAATTCCACTGCATGCCTGTATCCCATGTGAACACCCTCTTCTTTCTCTGTTCCTGAGTCTGCTGTATGGAAATTCAGTTTGTGGCCACCTAGCTAGAGAATTATTGTTGCAAATATTAGTATGATGATACCTGATTTATTTGCCTTTTGGTGCATATTCTCTTTGAGTGTATTGTTCAAACTTAGGGTTGAATCCTTTGTGTCCTGATCACTGCAGAGCAGTTTTCAACCCTCCCTCTTTCACGTGTTGTAGGTCTCTGCAGCTGTGGGCTGGCTGGTGTCCCAGTGTCCTGCCTCCCTTGAGCTCTGCAGCCAGACCCTTCAGGAGTACATTGAGGATGGGATCGATGGAGAATTTGGCAAGCGTTTCTACCATGACTGGAAGGAGAGGCGTTTAGCTGGGCTGCCATCCCAGGAGCCTGGAGTCATCATAGAGCTCTACAACAGCGTGCTGCAGTTCCTGTCAGATGTGGCATCCTCTGAGCACCTTTGTGACTTGTCTTGGCCTGTCACAGAGTTTTCAGAAGCAGGGGGTAACAAGGTGTTGCCTCACCTGCAGTGGAATATGCCAGATCACCTGGCCTGGCTGAGGAAGGCTGTGCTGTCCTTCCAAATCCCATACCTAGATCTGCCTCCTTTGGGTGGTAGGTACTTCACACTCTAGTATCTTCCTGGCAGCACATTGTTCTCCGGGATGTGCGTGTGCAGTGTTGGTTCTGTTACAAATTCTTGCAATTTATTTTGGTTTGGTTTTTTTCCACAGCTCCTTGGCATCCTGTTTGCCACATGATTTTTCAGTATGTTTCTCAGATTGCAAGTTCTTCCCACACTCAACCACTGATCCAGTCTCAGGTGGAGAATCTGCTGGGCAAAACTTACCAAAACTGGAAAACCAGAACAACTGGGAACTCTGATGAAGATGGACCTTCTGTTGATGAAATCCCTTGGGACTGTATCTTGGCAGTCTGTATTGATCATAAACTGAGAGACTGGAAACCACCCAAACTGCCTGTAGCTCCAGGTATTGTGTCCTCCTGCAGCATGGATGATGCTTCTTTTGTGATGGTATTTAATACATTGCCAGTGGTGCCTTTCCATATGGCAGGAAGTGATGTGTAGCAGGGAGGCAATTGTGGTCTTGCTGTGTTCTGCATGTGTCTTCCCTTTGGAGCATGTATTTAGTATTGGTTATGGCTTTACTTGATTCTGTTAGTACAGATGTGGCTCTGGTCAGTCTTTCAGCCCTGCCCTCCCAGTGGGAGAGGGTTTGCATTAAGCAAAGGCCAAGAGTTACCCCTCAGAAGCCGTGTCAGCAGGAAGGGCAGGATGCCATAGGTAATTATCACTTCCATTGATTAATGAAGCTTGTCCCAGACTCTGAAACTTATTTGAAGGTGAACAATCACTCTTGCCCCAAATTGCCTTTTTTAATACTGAGCTTTTCTTCTGAAGGAGAGAACCTGTGCAAATGATAAACATTGGGCTTGGGTTTATTCACAGAAGCTGTAAGTAAAGATGGTGAGATTCGTGTGTACTTCTTCAAGGAGCATTTAAAGAACTACACCGTGCCTTTCTCATGGGATCAAGCCAGGCTGCAGACACAGGAGGAGATCCGGCAAGGCCTCGAGAGGTGAGGTGGCCTCCATGGTGCTGAAAACCACCATTTGGCATCCTCTCAGAACCTGCTTGTGCGCATCTCCCTAAAATGATGTACAAGGCTGTGCTGAAACAGAGTAGGAAGTAGATTTTATTGTACAGGGTTACTCAGCTCAGAGAAATGGATTGCTTGGGGAATGCTGAAAGTGTAGAAATTAATTTCTGCCAAAAAAGCCCTGCTGCTGAGGCTTTGGAGGTGTGCAGAGCATGGAGGGAAAACAATGTGAGTCTGAGAAAATGCTAGATAGGTTGAGGGGGAAGGATGCCTTAGAGCTGTGTGGCATTAAAGTATTTGACAAGTCAAGTCTAGCACACTTCCCTAGCCATGTTCAGAGGGAAGCCACTCTCTTCCCTCTTGGAAGCTTAGCTGCAGCTCTGTTGTGTAGTGGGTGATGATTGGGCTGAATCCTATGCTCCTGTCAGATTAGTTCCTCTCTAATCCTATGCACAGGTGGTGCTGTGTTGGACACTGGCACAAGGGCATTATTTCTCCAAGTGATCACTTCTCACTCCCTGCTATTTCCAAGCTTCAAGCTAATAGGGAAAAATCAACACTCATACCAATTAATACGATTTTGTTTGTTGTTTTTTTCCTCCCCCCTTCAGATCAAAGATAAAATCTCCCAAGTCTTTTAAGAAACCCTACAGCATTTCCATGGTGCCAGGTCAGTATGGCTCTGGCATGAGCATGCTACCAGGTCAGGAAGTGAGCATGCCCAGCACAGATGAATTCAGAGACACGTCCTTTGCCCAGGAGCGTCTGTTGGCACAGTTGCAACTGGAAAAAATAGAAAACAAGAGGTAAGTTCCCAGAGCAGTATCTTTTCCTTGCAGCTTCAGCCCAGGGTTGTAAACAATTTGTAACTTGTATGGAATAGGAAGTTAAACTGTTCTAGAAAAAAGGCCAGACTGTATTGAGTTCCATCTGATTTCATCAGGCACATCAGGGCAATTCCCTAATATTTCCTTCTTGCATCATGGGAACAGTCCAGGGTGGTAGAAATTCTTGGAGTTCTTGGGAATGGTTGGAAACTCTGTGGTCAGTCATGCCACCAGAACTGAAGCAGTACAGTGTGTGCAGTGGTCTGTGTGTCCCACAGTGTCACAAATGTCTATAAAGTCCTATCCGGGATGTCAGTTTGTAGCAGTGCAGATCACAAAGGTGAAGAACTAAAGCTTTTGAGGTTGGTCCAAGAGGTTTTTGCCTCTTCTGCCTTCCCATAAGTTGAGTCTTTTCAGTCTGTGTGGCTCCTTTCTGTACCGCAGTCCTCTGTGACAGATTTTGATAGCTGCAGTGGGGCACATCAGACTGTTTTGAATATGGCTGTGGAGATCAGATGCTTCCGAAACCAAAAAAAATTCTTAGTGAAAAGCACTGGTTACAGGGACAAAGCCAGGCTGCCATCTGACAAAGTGCTTTTGCCCTTCCCATCCAGGTTTGAAGAGCAGCTGCACCGATATCTAGCTGAGGACATGGAGCCCCCTGGGGATCTCCTGGGTCTTCCTCTCTACCTCCCCCAGTCTCTGCTCTCCACCCCAGCTACTACCTGTCCCTTGGTGAAGGGTCCAACCTCAGCTGCTCAAGAGGTAAGAGAAGGTGGTTCAGAGCTAAACTAAAGCTCTGAGGAGTGCAGTAGCTGTAAAACCTGTAGTGGAAATTACCTTGGGAGAAACTCTGTCTCATCTCTTTTCCTTCTGTCCAGGCTAGGAGTCAGGAGGGACACAAGGTTCCAGAGCTGGAGCAAAGCCCTGTGCTGTCGGACAGACTCAAACACCTGCAGCAGCTCCTCAGAGCCACCAAGGAGGCTGAGGCTGCCTCCGAGCTCCACCTCTCTGCTCTGGTGGATATGGTGGACATTTGAGCCAGGCTGAGACTCAAAGACTCAGGAAAGAAATCCAGGTCCATGTGATTGAACAAATACACTCCTGGGGCCTGTTCCAGAACAAGCAGATGTTTTCCTGGGATGAGAACATGGAGCAGCCATGGGGCCTGGGCCCTTCTCACATGGCTGCATTGTACAGGGCCAGTGTGTCATGGATGGTCTGGGACTCCCTCCTTTTCTGCCCCACAGGCATGGAGACAAGTCAAATGCTTTTTCTTGGAAGGCCTTAAATGACAGTGGTGTTTTTTTCTTTCTCCCAGCTCTCATTGTGTGTAAACACAGCTTCATCAGGTTCAACTGTAGGGTAGCATGGGCCCCTGGGAACAGTGGAGCAATTGCTCTCCATAGACACAGTCCCTGAAATGTCTCAGTCTGTGCTTCCGTCAAGCAGGAACTGCCTTGCAGCAGCACTGTGGTTTGAAGTTCCTGTTCTGTTTTCATGAATGTCAAAACTGTCATTATCAAGTTGGAGCAGCACCTGGCCATGATTTTTGTACTTCTTGTTTCTCAGTGCAAATCCAGAAGGATTTTTCTTGTTCTGGGTCCAAGTTCTATTTTATTCAATGTTTTCACCATTAAAAATGGGTGGGGTGCTTATTCCACAGATTCCATGTCATGCTGGAAAACAGGATGCTTCCTTCAGTCTTCAGTAAACAACTATGGAGAAACAATTTTCCTTTTTTTTTTTTTTTGGAAGAGCAGATAGCCTGCATTCCCCAGCATTTAAAAACCTTTGGAAATTGAAGACCCTTGGTTTTAGTTTAATTCCCCTTATTAATTTAGTTTAAACTAATTAATTTCGTTTAATTAATAATTTGAAGATGTACTTCATGTTGGCAGTACTCCTATACAGTTCATCTTTTTCTTACAAAATCAGCAAATCTTTCTCAATCACAGCCTTCTGCCTGGTGGATTATAAATTACTGCACTAAACTGATTACTTTGCCTGCCCAGCCCAAGTTGAAATCCTCAGTAGTCTGAAACTGTCAATTGTCTTCCAAAAAGTAATTTTACAGATTTTTAAAATACCATTTCATTTGTATTATTTCTTTTAAATCCAAAATAGCAAGATTAGCTTAATGCTTAGTTAAAATAAATTTAAATTGGAAATGGTGTGCTTTGAGGCAGTTCCTGCTCCATGTGCTTCTGTTGGACTGAGTTTTGTTCAGTTTAACTGGTTCCATGTGAAGGGAGGCCTGTGCCCTGCTTTTGATGTTCTCAGTTTACCTGGAATTCAGCTGTCAAAACCGAAGAGACCTTTGGGAGCATGGCTCATACTATTTGCTGTAAATTGTGTTTTGTACCTAATACAGTTTTTAGTGGCTTGAAAAGTGCCTCATTTCTCTGTAAAAGCTCATGGTATGGGATGCTCGCCAGGGGGACGGGTGGGGGTGGCTGCTGTCTGTTACCCGCGGGGTTTCTGCGGTACCAGTGCGGGGGGGCTGGTCTCGCTCCCGGCCTCCTCCATATCGTTCACCTGTGGATGGAGGACTCGGGGCAGCAGCAAAATGCCGACGAGGGTGGGATTCGAACCCACGCGTGCAGAGCACAATGGATTAGCAGTCCATCACCTTAACCACTCGGCCACCTCGTCTCGCCGCGCGCCCGCCCCGCGCCCGTAGGATCCGCCGACCCTGCGCCCGTGAGGTTTCGGCCCTGCGGAAATCACCTGCCGCAGGGGCCGGACGAAGCGGTCGTTAGTGTCCGGGCCGGGCGCACTGCGAGCCACCTCGCGTGGCCGCGGAGAGGCAAAAAAAGACCCCAAAAAAACCCCAAAACGCTGCCTTCTCTGAGGCTCGAACTCAGGACCTTCAGATTATGAGACTGACGCGCTGCCTACTGCGCTAAGAAGGCGTGGCGTGGTAGCGTTTCCGGCCGGGCCTCGAGCGTTCGACCAGACGACAGGACGGGGACGGGAGCCAGGACAGGGCGGGAAAGGACTGCGGCGGCTGCGTCAGTCCAGCAGGGGGCGACA
Source organism: Illadopsis cleaveri (assembly GCA_013399915.1). Classification (NCBI taxonomy): domain Eukaryota; kingdom Metazoa; phylum Chordata; class Aves; order Passeriformes; family Timaliidae; genus Illadopsis; species Illadopsis cleaveri. The sequence goes on along the minus strand of VXBB01013901.1, from coordinate 2,828 downwards.
AGCCTCCGCAGTGGGACGAGGTGGCCGAGTGGTTAAGGCGATGGACTGCTAATCCATTGTGCTCTGCACGCGTGGGTTCGAATCCCATCCTCGTCGGTATTTTGCTCCCGCGCGGGGAGACTGGGGATCCTCGAAGTGGGCTCCGGATTCTCGCGGCACACGGGGACTCGGCAAAAACAAACAAAAAAATGGTACCAGCAAATGTCTCGTCTACCCTGGCATCTGCACCCTCCCCAGGATCAAGAGTCACCCATGCCCTGGAGATTTTTGGAAGGGGATGGCAGGAGAGATTGATGTAGTGTCTAAAGGGCCATCCAGGGTCCTTATGTGGAGAGGCTGGAAGTCTCTTGCCCAAGACTCGTGGAAAAGAAAGCACTCAAAAATCCTTACAAGAGCAATTACTGCCGAAAGTGGCTGTTAAGCAGTCTGGCAATAAACTTCTGAAACAGAGAGTGCATCAGGGAAGTAAACCGAGACAAAGGAAGCGTGAAACCATGGATGGATACCCTGGGTTCTGTGGGGACAGCAGGCAGAGAAGGTATAGGAGAGTTTTTCCCATCAGAGTCATTGGTGATTATTCCTGTTCATTGTAACTGGGAAAAAGCAGCAAAGAAAGGGCAAAAGGCACAGTGCAAATCTCATCCCGCATATGGTGGGAGGCCAGATGAGCAGAGAAAGGTGCCCTGACCCTACAGGTGCCGAGCCCCCACTGGCACCGGGATGCTTGGTGTAGCTCTGGGTGACCCACGTGCAGAGGGATCCAAACAGCTCCCTTCTCCCCACCAAGCAGGGATTAGCCCTCTCCTGTGGCTCATCCTGACCATTGGACAGGTCCGGGCACCCTGGGAAGGTACCTGAGATGCTACCTGGTCCCTCCAGCCAGCTCTGCCAGGTGTAGGAGGCTGGAGGGTGGGCTGTAGGCTGGGCAACCATGTTCAGAGAAAGAGATCCTGCTGCTGCCTGTGGGGCTTGCAGGCACCAAGGAGCAGAGATAGGAGTGGTTCCTGGGTGGGAGAGATGCCTTGGTCATTGCTACATCCAGTGGGAGACCCTGGGGACCCTGAAAAAAGTTTTCAGTAAAAGCATGCACCCAAAGTGCTCTGAGTCAGCATGATCATTGTGAGGGGCAAACGGGGGCAGTGGGGAACCTCCAGCACTACCCCCAGCTTGGGCCAGGGAGGAAAAACAGCCTCCTAGACCCAGGCACCGTTGGAAGTCGGATCCAGGATCTCCAGTTTACCAGACAGGTGTTTTGATCAGCTGAGCCAGAGCCCCCACCTGCCCCACTGCCAGGGGTGTCCCATGGCCACAGACACACCCTTTCCTTCCCAGCCCATCCCCATCCTGCTACCAACTCAAAAATAGAGTCACTCTGCAGTACGAATGGGTTGGGACTCCAGGGACAGGGCACAGACCCGTGTGACTTTCTGTGTGCCACGCGTAAACTCAAAGCCCCCGAATTGCGGGTGTCCCTGAGGGGTAAAAGTCGATGACCGAGTCCCGTCGGGCTCTGCAGCAGCCCGGCTGGGAAGCAGGGTGGCGAGGCCCAAAACAAAAGGGCTCGTCCGGGATTTGAACCCGGGACCTCTCGCACCCTAAGCGAGAATCATACCCCTAGACCAACGAGCCGGGGCACGCCACCCCTCCCGCGCCCCGCCCTCGCCCGGTCCGCCCACTGCGCGGACGCCGCTGCCCGGCAAACCCGAACCGGGGTTGCTCCCTGCGCATGGCCCACGCCCGCAGGCCCGCCGGGACACTGCGCCATCAGAGCTGCGCACATGGTCCGGACATCCCAGACACCCGCATCTCGCAGTCCCGGTCACTCCTCCCGCACCGCCCGCATGCCTGGTCCCCCGCTGCGGCACCGGGGCTGTGATGGCCGAGGGGTGAAGGCGTTGGACTCGAAATCCAATAGGGGTTCCCTGCGCAGGTTCGAATCCTGCTCACAGCGACAGGTTTTACCGAACGCCCTGATTCCCCCGCTAGCTCCAGGGAGGAGTTAATTGCGGGAGCACCGTGAACAGCCCTCTCTTCTCCCTCGGAAGCACCTCAATGTCCCAGGCAGGGACTTTGATAACCCCGGAATTCCCTAGGTTTTTGCAGACCGGAGGTGGAACATGTTCCCAGGATGCAGAGTGGATTCCCCCTCATAGCCCTGTCCCACATCCCTGAGGGAGCAGTGTGTCCCACCTCATTAGTCTGGGTGTGCAATTTTCATTTTAGAGTGCAAGCGGTCCTGGATTCAACTCTTGGATGAATCTGCCTCTTTGGCACCCACTATCCTCCTCCTTCAGAGCTGCTCTCCCCAGCATTGATGTTCACCCCAAGAGATATCCTGAGCCCCGTGGGGGCTTAAAAAAAGGTTTCAAAAAGGCCTCCTATGCCCTGCAGCCTCCAGGCAGGATAGGGAAAGAGCCATGAGATTTGTACACAGCCTTGGGATGCCAGTACACAGCACCAGGCCTTTCCCCGGGAGCTCTGACAGCCCCACGACCAGCAGGGAGGGGGTTGAGAAGGCAAAAGACATGAGAATGCTGGAGGTTGATCTCAGCTACATCGCTCTACTGCAGCAGCATCTTGCTGCTAGTCCTTTAGAGTCCATCTTTCCCACAGGAATGTACCCAGTCAGCAAGGGTCACCCTCAGTGCTGGACATGGTGGGTGGCCAAAAGTAAGGGCTCATCTGGGAGGTGAAAACAGGATCTCCTCCACCCAAAGCAAGAATCATACCCCTAGACCAACGAGCCAGGGTGCTGCACCTCCGCCCCCCACTCTGCATCACCCAGATCCTTTTAGGGGCTTAGGGGCAGCTGGGGCTCTGTGCAGCAT